>JARHVA010000010.1:0-275000 GCA_037957365.1 Torreya grandis | reverse complement strand
AAAAAAATAAATAAAATAACAAAATATATAAATACTTCTCCATTTAAACTAATAATCAATAAATCTATAAAATAAAATCTATAAAATATAATAATTTATTAATTATTAAAGCCCATTTTAAAGTTTCTATTGCCAAGCCTTGGAGTGGCATGGATAAGAACCCACATTCTAGGTAGTAGACAAAACTAACCAACCAGCCATATTGATCCGTAAACACCAGTAGGAACTTTACTACTGTTATAAAAATGTTTAAATGGATATTTTAAATTCTCAATTCCAAAATTTACACTGAATTGGAAGGGGAAATTTCTCAAATTTTAAGATGTTGGAATGATTAAATCTGATTTGAAATCTGATCCAAGTATCATGTTTCAAAATTGAAATAAAGTGAATTGAAAGATCACTTCAGTTATCTATTGAAACTATCAAAAATTTCAAATTCTTGATTTTATCCAATTTATCGTAAATGATAAATTCATTAAATTTTTCATTTTGATTAAAAATCTAAATTTATAATCTAAATAATAACTAAAACTAAAATGCAAAAATGAATCCAAAGATCAAAACACAGAAATTATTTATGGGGTTCGAAATTCCTATGTCCCTGGGTTTGTATTGAACCAATCCATCAATTGTTGCTAAATTTTCAAGCCAAAATAATAATTAAAAACAACAAAATATCATATATCTCTATAATAATAGTGATCATACCTTCGAAAGACCTTGGCTGACTCAACACGTCCTTCACCTTCCTGAATCACAAGCAAAGGCTTCTCCAAATCGAATTTAGAAACTTCCATAGATTAAAATTAAGTCACCAATTATCCAAAATAGGAAAATGAATATATTGCACAGAGTGTATCAAAATTATAAATAACTTTGTAGTTTACTCCGAGCTCTGGTTCTGCCTCTCAGGGGTCCAAAATGAACAAATATTGTAAGTGGGTCTATAATCTCCAATTCACAGTCGGCCAGAAGCTTACCTTTAAATACAAGTTCATGGCTTTCATATCACTTAGAAATCTATGGCATAAGTAGTCAAGGCTTATCCCTTTTTTATGGGAGGTCCATGGTTCAAGTCTTCAGCCTTCTATTTAGGCACTTGACTTATCATTATTATCCCACATTTGGCAAATTTGAATGGCTTTAAGTCTTTTTAAAAGTGAGCGGCCACCTTGAATGATGCCGACGCCCCTTTTGGTGGGCTTAAACACCAAACTTAGCATAATTTTCAACATAACATAGGACTTGGTAAGATGGAAGATAAGTCACGAGCTATATGGACTCGGACGTGGCATGCATTTCGATCTCCAAACTGGGATGTAATCTTGAGCTTTGACTCGGCATGGCAACTATGGTTCTCCCATGTGGCATATGGGGCTTACTTGGTAATTTTAAAATATTACCAAGGAATAATTACAATTTAAAAAAAAAAGAATTATCCCTTTTTTTGTGGGATTTCAAATCTATGGACTATGCATTTTCAAATCTACAGACTTTGTAATTTCAAGTCTATGGACTTTGTGATACAAATTTAAATGCAATGCTTTTATCTGCACACATTGTCAAAGAAAAAAATCACCCAAAGTGTTTGGACACCCATTGACTACCATGTGTCACCTTTTGATTGGTCCACTTGGCATGTCCACATTGTGCCATGTCATCTTACGACACCACATTTTTCCTTGTCGCATCAGAACTTTAATGGCTTATAACTTTTACATACGATGTCCATTTTGTAAACTGTGAAAAGCACCAAAAAGCTCTTGATGAGCTCTATGCTATGAAATTGGTCTAATCATGACTTAGAATTTTTTTCCAAACTAAACTGTGAATCAATGTTACATCTGAATATGTAATGGAAAATTAAAAAAATATAGAAGTATTGATTACACATTCAATTAAAAATAAGATATAGCAAACAAAGCTCTTCTATTCATCATGTATTTAATAAAATATATATGAGTACAACTATCTAAATGGGATGCAATGCTACAAATCTCTGAGAGCCTGGTAATGAGGTGGATTGTGTGGCATAAGAATATGTTATGTGGCCATAAAATTATGTATGAGTAATAATTAAGAGAATAATGTCCCATAAAGTATTAACAAAGTGTCAATATAATGTCAACTCAATGAGAGTCAAGTTCCATATAATTAGTCATGTTGTGAGAAGACAAGCATGCACCACTTGGAGTGAGTGGAATACTCATCCACCTTTAAAAATTGAAACAAATTATGAGTGCCATGGTGAGTGTGAGGATTGGTGGTATTAATGATTGGATCCTTGTAAAGTGACATGAGTGTGACGGGTCTAAATTTTTTGGGTTTTTCACTATGAAATGGCTGGAGAACAATATCTCAATGTTAAACACAGGCATGCCTAAGTAAAATCATGGATAGGTGTTTTCACTTAAAGTGTAGAGTATGGTGTAGATATACTGCAACTTAAAATTTATAGAAATGGTGATATTAAATCGACAAAATATTATAGTATTCAATGCTACAATAAATGTTCTTTACATGTTTACTTGATTTCTCTAAAATATTTGTAAATACTGAAGTAGTGTACAATTGAATACTAAGAAAACTATCTCTATCTATCTTAGTGTCGAAAACTATCTAGAAATCTTTCTGTAGATAAATAAGAAATCTGGGATCTCAATCTATTACAATGGACATAGGAAACCAAAATGTATTCAAGCATGTTAAGAATGACAGTTGTTCAATGTGCATTGATATAATTCTTACATGCAATTATGATCTCTCTTTGAGAAATGTTCAACCAGAACAAATTATAATCGTGATTTTGATCTTCAATCATAAGATTAAATAACTTTTTTTAATTTATATATATTTAACAACATTAAATAAAATCATTGAATTATATAGAATACATCTCTGTTCATATTTCAAAAATAAATATATAATGATGTCAATATTCAATATGTTATCCTTGACTTGAGAGAGCGTGTTATAGGTGAATGAGAAATAGTACAGGGAGACCATATCCACAATATTATGCACTCATGCATTAGTATTGATTTCAAAGTGTTGATCTATGGCAACAAGTACAAGGACAATATAGAATAAAATTTTCTTTAATTTATTCAAATGCATTATCTTGCACATATTGCCACCAGAATGTTGACTTGGCTCTCATAATCTGATCATTGGCCATGAGATGTGAATGAATCCCATTTCAAACTAGCAATATACTTTCATGAGTCATGGGAACATCATAATTTTTTTTTGAGAATTTAAGGAAATGGACCATATTAGATTGTATTGATATTCTATGAATCCACATGGAAGCCTTCATGATCAATGGTATAACCTAAGCATTTAACCAATATGAGATAGTGAAATGGTAAGAGTATTCTACCTTCTTTATGGAGCTCTACAAAATCATTTAATTATTAAAGCAATAATAAGACTCTCTCTTCGGTAGGGAAATCCTCACTCACTTTGATTCTAACCTCTTTAGTATCTTTGTACCTAGATTTTGAGGGAGACTATGTTGTAATGAAATTAATATATCATTGATATGACGAGTTATGTCCTAGCTGAGTAGGTAAACATGATTATAATTGAATTATTGGTAAATTTTAGTTCAAAATTGTTTATTATATTCCTTAGAGTTTTATATACTTTTTGAACTAGATTCATAAAAGATATTATTATTGTATTGCTTACAAATGGATATAATTTTTTTAAAGAATGGGTATATTTTATGAGTTTATTTATAAAAATCACGATGACATTTTTTCCATGATATAAAAGTATTCAAGTTCACAAATAATCTCACATTAACAAAAATATTTAGATTAAATAATAAATAATTTTTCATAGAGTTTATATACACTCATAATTATTTCCATATAACCTTATGGCTTGTATAATATAAGGAGTCAAAAGCGCACATGCTCAAGTTTACACAACTTGTGAAGTCATGAGAAAGCCTTACTTGGACATCTCTATGAGTTCCTCACAAGAAGTTGAGAATATATACATAATGTGCTGAAAGATTTAGTCTTTGGAGATTGGGTAGCTTGTGTACCAGTCTAGTTTTAATACGAATATTTACAACATGAAAACTTTGAAGAGTTGTATGCAACTTCATGTTGGAAAAATCTTACACAAATATTTCATGTCACCTTATTTGTGTAGTTACTTGGTTCATCCAATATTTGAAGGTTATAGGATAAGTTTATGATTGTTGCAAACTTTTGCAATCCATAAATATTCTTTCACAATATGAAATAAAAGATAATCATTTCCATGTAGTGGAATGATTTGGAAACATGGTAGCTTGATTTCTATTATGATTTTGTGCCAAGTGTTAATGCAGGATGAAGAGATAATGGTTTTGATAGCATGTAGAGTGTAACAAATAGAAACTAAGGAGTCACAATGAAGAAGGTAATTATTTTACAATTAGAAGATGAATTGTTTCAAATTTCGTAATGGTTTCCTATACATATACAATGACTTATCTTCATTATGAAAGGGGTGTGATAATGGGATAGAGATTGATGAGTTTGGAAAAGAAATCTATATAATATGAAAATAACCAGAATTTTCATAAAGAATTATAGTTAAAAAGCTATACACAGGGAGTTTACCCACCAAAGAACCAAGTCTATTTCAAATAGAGACTTTTGGCAAGCCACAAGTTTGAATAGAGAGATAGGATGTAACACATCACTTATAAGATTATAATAATATTGCAAATAGTGCAAGTATTAAATTATTTTTATTAGTGTGTGTAGCTATATTTTCCTCTTGGATTTCAATAAAGATCATGTTTTTTATGCTTAATTATGTGTGCATACTATGAGTAAGCCCATTATTATGTGTTAAGTTCATAGGTTGCATGGTCTGATGCCATCCTTAATTCAACTCCCTAACTATGAACACATCACAAGGTTCCTATAATTAAATCCATGGATACCTCTTCCAACCTCTAGGTATGAATAGATAGAGGATTAAAAATAACTAGGTTCTTTTTGGAACATAATTAGATATTGAGAGGTGGGAGGTGAATCAATATATCAATTAAAACTAGTCCTTTAAGTACTTTTAAAATAGACTAAAAGATATATGTAGATAAAATCAAATATGTAGAGATCACACACACAAATACTCATGACACCAGATTTATATATTGAAAACCCAAAGGGAAAACCCACAGTTAGAATAGATTCTAGAATCTACTATTCTAATCGAACCTCATAGTTTAAATCCTCACTAACAAACCTCACTGGTTACATTTTTAAGGGCACCAACCCTAAGGAGACACCAATCCCCTATCTAAGCACCAACTCAGCTGAACCTCACTAGTTATAATGTTTAAGGGAACCAACCTTAAGGAGACACCAGTCCCCTAAATGAGTTCCAAATCAACTTGTCTAATAGCACCAACCAATTAGATCTCTGGAGCTACAAATAAATTTTATAAAATAGATTCATAAATGAATCCAGCTCTAGCTCTCTATTACAAGTCTAATATGTAACTAATCATTCTCTACACATTACCTCTATGTGCCTTTTTCTTTTCTACCCCTCTATCTTTGTGTCTATATTTATCTCTATGACACACTTCATATCTCTTTCACTTTGCTCCTATGTGTCTCTACATTTCTCTATTTAACATAATTCACCAACAACAACTCATTCTCTCTACACTTCTACTTATGTCTAGATATTCTTCTATATAACACAATTTTGGTATAATAATAGCCTCTGCTTGTGTCCTGGACATCGTATTTAATAGCAAATGATATAGGGTTCCATATCTTTTATGTGTTCACACTCAATCTATAACACATTACGCTATGTTCTAGACTCAGTTCTAATTTATTGAATTGTAAGTTTCTCGCATCTTGAATTCATGCTCTATTATCATGATTCCTAGTCTTTTTCTATATTTAGCAAATCTCAGGGTTTGGTTATGATGCACATGCCTTGTTACATAGATTTGATCAATTACATCGATCAATCTCATTATTTGTATAATGATTTAGGGTTTTACTATAAGTTCTTACATGTTCCAATGCTTGACCATTAGTCTAATCATAACTTTAAATCTTGACCTTTGATCTTATCTTTGGCATCATGATCCAATGATCCATATTTAATTTTCTCATCTTTGAATTGTATCCATTCGATCAATCTCTGATAGGCTTATGTTGTCTATTCGATATTTGTATGTTTCTAAACTTTAGCTTTGTTAAATTTTAAATGCATCCATTGACCTTCCTAATCCAAGCTCCCATGAGATGTTCAATCTCCATAGATGCACAAATGTTATCTCCTTCTTTGGTTGAATGTCAAGATCTTTATTTCATCTCATTATTTCTTGCATCTTTGGATCACTTTTGCTCCATCGATCTTCTCAGACTTGCTTGGTTTTTAACTTACCACTATGTTGATAAATATTAAGCACTTTATTCCATCTGAGTCAGTCAATCTATTGGATCTCCTTTGTTCAATCATCTACTCATCGTATGATCTTTTGACAAACTTGATCTTTATCTCTGCTTAGCTCTTGAGAATGTGGCACTTATCATTAGCACATGCCTTCTACACATTACTATCAGTTCCCACTATTGAGACACATTTCATCCTTGCATTGCTCATTCATGATTTGAATTCAAACCACACCATTGATTTACTATGTAAGCTTCATGATTGTGATACTTGTCACTAGCATGTTTACTCAGAGAAGCCTTTGACAATTTGACTTTGCTACGATCTGTTAGATCTTCTGTGTACAATTAAGTGATATTCATTGATCAAGATGGGACAAATATAAACTCTAAGACTTAGAAAATATTAAGTCCTTTGATGACTAATCAATTTAGTCATTGCTAGGTTGAGGGGTCAGTTTCACAATGACAACAAAGGCTTAAATCATAACTTAAGATAATAGGTCCAAGCTATATCAAGTCAAAATCAAAATAGATAAAGTTTGTTGAACACCATGAATTATACCATTAGGGTTTAACTAAGAAACCCTATCATGTTTTAGAGTAAAGATAATTCATTTCTAAGCTGATTCCTTCTCATTTGAACTTGCAGACCATATATTCAAGATTCTCATGAAAAACCCGTAATAAATCTTCTATCTATTTCCTTTACAAATGTTCATAAATGATCTTTATAAAATCATGATAACTATACAAGACCTTGTGCAAAATTGACTAAGTATGGAGACCATTTCAATATGCCTAAAAAGCCAACTTTGCACCTGCATAACTCTTGCCATGCTTAGTCACATGACCTAAAAATTAGTGCATAATATCCTCTTACATAGGGGATTCCATCCATATATCCATTTGATCTCGAAGCCTTCATATGTCCAAGATATGGCATCATCAAAGTGCCTACTTAGTTTTATCTTGTAATCTATAAATTTGACTAAGTGTTGGAAAACATTGTCAAAACATTTGGGAACCCTACTTTTCTCAAGCATATAGTTTGTCGTGCTATATTGTGTGACTTGGGATTTACACATATAAACTAGGCACAAAAATGAATAGACCCATTTGATCATTTTATCTTGGTACCTCTATATGTGTGAATGCTTACATCATCAATATGCTTACTTGGCTCTACTGAACCTTTTTATAAATTTGGATAATTATAGAAACTTAGTGATTTATGTTTGAGAGGCCAACTTTGCATCCCCATATCTTCAATTGCACTTCAATACATGTCTTCATATTTGGTGTATAACAACTATGGAATAATGTGATCACAACCATGTGACTAACTGCCCCGTACTCATTCACATGTGGCAATGGTGATGTCAGCAAAATGCCTTCTCTTCTTTTCTTGTCATAGACCCAAAATGTCTAGGTGATCAATATGAAGAATTGGATGAATTTAATTCATGACCACAAGCAATCTAATCATCCTTGACCTTTGATAGGATCCCTTGCACAACCTCAAATCACAATAATTAGTATTAAACATCAATGACATCCTCATAATGTCCCTTTTGACATCAACGACAATCACATTTCCAATAGTTCTTAATTGTCTCACATTTATTTTATCGACACAATAAACATTCTGCCATCATTTTATGAACCTCCCCTTTGATACATTTCAGACTAAAATCATGCTTAATTTAATGATAAGTCTTTTAGAAGCCATAATTTAGACAAATTGGAGAGGAATGAAGTTATGAAACAATGTTGTGATCGAGGTTCATTTTTTTTCAAACGTTAAACCTATCCTTGTACCTTAAAGAGTCCCCTTTCCACAAAAGTTATTTTCATATGCTCAAATATTGTTGGAGGTTCTAATTGAAAGTTTGTGTGTATGTGTCATTATTCCATTATGATTTTTCCTCATGCAACCAATCCTATTACAATATGGACATGTCACACAATAATGCCTATATGGACTCACCCATCCTAAATAGTGCACCATCCCCTACATTCTCCTTCCCTTTCTTGTAGATGATATTGATGTCAAGTCCCAACATCTATGTGACCCATTTTTTTTACTATAATGACAAGTAATGTTCCAAGAAGTATTTAAAATTTTCATGATGTGTCATCACTTTAAAGTTTCAAACCATTAGATATGGTCTCTATTGTTCAACCACATGAAAGATATCCACCATTGATTCTCATAAATAGGTTTCATCACATTATTATCTTTGACTTGGTGACTCTCAAATATAATTGGTCACCCCTATTGCATGAGTACTGCACCCATGCCATATACCAAAGCATCATACTCTAAAATGAATATTTATAAAACCTAGGAGTAGTTAGTACTAAAGTGATTCACATGGCCTCCTTTAACTTCTCAAATGCCTTAGTGGTTGCTTCATTCCAATGAAATGATTTATTCTTAAATAAATCTATTAATGGCATTACTATGTTTCCTTAAATCTTTAAAAATATATGATAGTAACTTGTAAGACCTAAGAATCCATGTAGGTTTTTGATGTCTCTTGGAAATTTCCATTTTATCACTCTCTTGATCTTGTATGGGTCCAACCTGATACCTTGATGAGAGACAATGTGACCAAAGTCTTCTACCTTCTTGAACCCTAAATAACACTTAGAAGGATTGGATTTTTTTGTGTTTCTTAAGTGAATCCAAAACCTAATTCACATGATGTAGGTCTTCCTCACATGCTTTATTTTAAATTAAAATTCATCAAATAATACTAAGACATACTTATAAAAAAATGGCTTAAACAAAAAATTCATCAAATCTAGAATGTAGATAGTGCATTTGAGTGAGAAAAATGCATCATGAAAAATTCATGGTAACCCTCATGTGTTATGAGCTCTAAATTATGTATATCCACATCTTTTATTCTAATTTGATGATATCTTGAGCAAATATCGAGTTTTTTTAAATAAACAACACCACGTAACTCATCTAGTAAATCATCAATTACAAGAATAGGAAATTTATCTTTGATGGTGTAATTTTTATTTCTCTATAATATTGACATGTGATAGGTGTCAAACTTATCATGCACCATCACTACTGGAGAGAAAGAAGCACTATGACTATGATAGATAATACTTGATTCAAACATCTCATGTAGCATTTTCTCAATCTTACTCTTTTACATATATGGTTACCTATAAGCTCAAATGTTATGTTTTTCGATCCCTAGTAATAAATTAATGGAATGATCATAATATATTTTGTAAGGCAATTAATTTTATCATAAACAAATAAAAAATTGAGTGCCCACATACAAGTTTATACAGATATGGAAATGTATGAATATTTGACTATTGTACTTCTAGTGAATAATTTCACCAAAAATCCATCCAATCTATTTTAAGTATATTTTCATCTATTGAGGGTTTACCAATTATGGATAATTTCATGAAAAAATTACAGTTTGGATGTCTTACTTACTGAATGAAAACACATGAATAACTCTTGGAAGTTGATATAAATATTTCCTAAGGTGGTGAACCATATGATTACCAACATAATGCCTGCATAGTCCATGGTAATGGAAATCATAATTAATTATAGAATGTATTCTACCATGGTGAGTCTAATACTACAAAATTTTCAAAAATAATAGATCCCCATCTACATTCATGACTTAAAATTATGGAGCTAGGTAAAAAAATAGTTCAAATGTGTATCCAGCTTATTGTTAATGAATTTGTGAATACTTTGAGAGTCAATCAATACTATAATACCCTAGTTTCTTAGGAAACCCACAACCTTGAGGGTTTATGGGGTGTTAATATCTTAAATTTCTTGGAAAGATATGGTCAAAGATCTCTTGACTACTCCAACTCATCAATAACCTATAAAGTTACTTCATCATTGATGTCCTCAATTTAGAAAATATTATTTTTGATACGTGTATGTCCTTGACTATATTTTTATATCATAGTTAAAACATAACCATATACCCCATTTTTATTTAAAATATGTAGGCAATAAATTAGTAGGCTAAGTGTGGGATGACACAATAATGATATTCTCTTTGATGCTAGTGAATACGTTCCACTTATTGGATAATAAATTTTCCTCTATCTTGCATGCCATGATATTAGAACTTGATATATTACATGGATTAAATATGTGTACCTAAAGTGAAAATTTGTCCTTGAGCCTGCTAATAAATAGTTCATTCATATTCTCATATATTAATTACCTATACTTATAAGGATTAAATATATAATTAATGAATATAATCCTTGAATGCATATTCATAATTGTATTGAGTAATTATCTATCACATTACTCTATGCATAGGCTAGGATAACTTGAAATAATACTCATTATCTCAATATAATAAGATACAAAAAATGTCATAAAATTAGAGATTTCACATACTTGGAAGAGTGGGTGAGGATCTAGAGTAACAATAAACCCAAAATAGGGTAATATACATTAAAATGTCAGGAGGAAAGGGTTTTAAAACCTAAGCCCATGACAAGGGGGTATAACTCTTACTAGGGCTCAATATAGATAAATGATTATAAATGGGTGTATCAATGATATAATAAAGATACCACATATAAGGAAATAATGAATAAGGTTAACCTAGATCCAAGATAGATATAGGTACTAAATTAATAAGAAGACAATTGGTGCAATGGTCAACTAATGGGAGGTCTATGCAACCTACAGTGATAGATGGTAAATTTAAGCAATTTTATAACTATACTAGCTTATTTCAAATAAGGAGGAGTATAAGCAAGGATAAATAACACATCTATAGAATAAATAATCAAATAGATATTAATTATACTAAGTGAAAAAAATAAAAGTAGTAGGGATAGAGATACTTACCTTTGGGTGGACTTGTAAGTAGCTAAATATCCCCCTTTGGTTTAAGTGGCACTTTGCAAAAGATATTGTAGGTTCAAGACCTCAAATGGAAAGAAGAAGACCTAGATAAAGTTAATTTGGGACTCCAAATTTTGGTACACATCATCGATATGAATCCTCCTATTGAGCTTCAAGGACCATAAGTAAGATTATACCTCCAAGATAAGAATATAAGCACATAACTCCTCCTTTGACTACTTAATAGTAGAAATGAAAGTGAAAATAGATTATATGGTTGTGTTATATAGTTTATGAACAAAATATGACCCCTATATATATATATATATATATATATATATATATATATATATATATATATATATATAACAATGAACTCCAAGTTGATGGTATTGTCCAAGTCAATATAATTAGAAATATGTCAAATGACACATTATTGTATCAGATTGGATGATATAATACAAATGATAGATGAAAGGCTTAGGGATTTATTAACCAAGTTGATACAATATAGGGAGAGACAAGTGTGAAATAAATTATATTAACTTGGCCAATATAATACGAATATAGTGTGGCTAACGAGATGAAATGGAAAGTAGATAGAGAGGTAAGGAATAAAATACTCATAGGAGTTCAGGCTAATAGTAAATAATTTATGATATAATAATATGTACACATTTATTTCAAAGTAACATTTTCTAATCCAATTTCATTCCCAGTGCACCTTTTAAGGTGTGTACTCAAGGAGATTGATGCAGTAACAAGACCCTACAAGAGAAATTGTTGATAAAATGATAAATTTAAAAATATCAAGTATGTACTTATGTCCCATCAAAAGCTCATCAGGTCTCATAATAGTGTAACATAAAATGGTGTTTTTAGATAGATACACAGTAACATAAAAGAGAATAACTAAAAATAAATGCCACAAGAATTGCTAATAAATGAATGACTCAAAGTAACATATACATAAATTGACTTACCTTTATGCATAAATCATGCATGTAAATACCATAGCATAAATCATAGATGGCATAGTAAATGTAATTATAAATCCTAAGGATACAAGGTTAATAAAATAAAATCATTGCACATGTATGCATGATCGTCAATAAATGGAAGTAATTGAAAAATATTTTAAATGATTGAAAAATGTAGAATATTTGGTAAGCCAAGATTGATAAGGTTATGTTAGAACCAAAATATCCAAGGAAAAAGATAAGTAACAATGGAAAATCAATGAGACATCAAGCTAGGGCTGATATAAGATAAAAACATAGGAAATACATTCGAAATAAGATAAGTGAATACTCGATGTTACATTTCAATTTAACCTTATGATTTATAACCTTTGAATCCATGGATTAGTATGGTTATTATCTAATTATTTATTTCTTTGATTTGAGATTTTTAACATATAATGTAGTAGGATAGTGATATTGTTGATTAGAATAGATGATATGACATCTGTATTTTTATTCTGTACATTGTGGATATGTATTTGTTAGTTTTTACATCATTGGTTGATATTTATGAGAACTTAGACTAATTATCTACTTGCTACGAGGTAGATCTAGGATAGATCCTACCCTCAAATCTTGATGAGGGAGAGCATCATCGAAGAGGATGGACTAGATGGGACGATTGCGAGATAAAGAGAAATTGCTAGTGACACTACACACATGGACATTAGATTTTAAATGTTATACACATAAAAATGTTAGTACGTAAATAAGGAAATATTTTATGTGTTTATATTTGTAAGTGGATTTAGTCTTGTTATTTATTAGATTTCTTTAATTTATTTTTCTTGATTTTTGAGAATAAATTAGGAAAATAGATATTTAATTACTAAATAGATACTATTATTATAGATACAGTTATAATGATCTATATAGAATAGATTAAATGTTTTAATATTTGTTTAGCAAGCTAAAGTGGAAGAAAGTCTACAGATTTGAAAAATATTTAACTATAGTTAATAAATTTTAGAAGAAGAGTAAAATAACATGGATGGGGAAAATCAAGGGGAGATTTCATGAAAATTGAGAGTGCAAAAAATAGAGGAAGAAGATTAGTTTTATAAATTTGTAAAAAGGAGCTTTGAAAGGGATATGAAGAAGAAGTGGGAAGGAGAATTGGAAGAGAGAGATTGGAAGAAACAAGAGAAATGTGTGTTCTTCATTTAGTAAATATTAAAAAGGTTGGTTCTATATTTCTTTTCTTGTGTGCCAAATGGTTTGATTTATGTGTGTATTATTTATATTTGGCCTAAATTTGATTTTTAAACCTATGTTTCAAACTCTATAGACCAGTGTTTAACATTTTTTTGGATTGAGCTTATATATGTTTTGTGAAGCATATTACCTTGATTTGACTGAGTAGTATTATTTATATGGTCCACATATTATTTATCCTAGACCTTGTTTCACTTTGTATGGCCCACATTTTATTTTGATAAGCCTGCATTCCCCTATTTAAGACCATATCCAACCTATTATGGTCAATTTTTAACTTTATTTAAGACCAATGTTTTATTTTAAATAGATTGCATTTTATTATTTTATTGTCTGCATATTACCTTATTGGAATTGAATACATCTGTAGGTCTATATATTTTGATATGAGACAAATTCAGATTTTGAAATCAAACTAAGTTTAAAAAATATAAATTGATGCTGCATTTTTATTGAATCTACATTTTTATTCTTTAAGTCTGTGTTTTATTTGTATAAAACATTATTCCACTTTGTATGGACTACGTGTATGTTTATTAAGCATGTGTATTAATTTCTTAAGTCTTGCATATTAATTTATTAAGCCTATGATTATTTTAATAATACATGCATATTGTTAAATAAGTCTGCATTTCAAGTCAATATATGTGTTTTAAATATTAAAGGGCTTTAGATCACATTTGAGACTGTGTTTTATATATGTATCATATATTTTTAAGGCACCACATATTAATTTTATTTGTTGTGCTTCAATACAACCTAATACCTATACCATTGGTTGCATTCTAAATTTTGTATGGGTAGCATCTATTTGTCAGTAGTAGGTTGCATTTTAAACTTCTCCTAGCCAGCATTCCATTCCAATAGGTCAAGTTTCATTCTAAAGATGCATTTAAATTATTATGTATGCATCGTCTCTTGTGTTAAATTGAGTATATCATAATTGAATAGCATTTGATTTGACTGCATCGTATATATTATATGCAACATTTCACCTTTGATATGATTATGTTTTCATATAGCGTCTTATTTCAAGACATAGGAAATTAGTCATATGAGCTATTATATATATATATATATATATATCTGTGTGTGTGTGTGTGAATGAAAAAAATATTTATTTCCTATTCATAGATAATACGGTCGATTAAATTATTTCCATGTTTAGATATATTTATAAATCCTTTACCAAACTAAATAAAACATATATTAATGATTATGTTTGGGTATGAAATTACATTTTCAAATATATAAAGGGTTTATCTTTTGCTAAATAAGATATATATGTATATATATGCATAAGAACGTATAATAAGAGATTATGTGGGAGATTGATGGACCATGATTGGTGTGAAAAAGTGCTTACATGATGCTCTCCCTACCCACTGTAGTACTTACTTGGAGACTACACTTAAGAATATCAACAATATACCAGTTGGTTTGATTCAAGCTCTAAAGATATTAGTATCTATTTATTGTAGTAGGATAAATGCCTAAAGGAAATGTAATTGTAATATATATTTGTTATATTTGAATAACAAAATCTATATTAGTGGACCAATCGTAGCTATGTCCTAGTGTATATACTTTCCTTGGAGTTGTATAAGATATATATTGTATTCATTTTTTGAATTTAGAAGTACTATTGTTCGAAGTTATAGTTTAGATATGTTGTAATGTATTATTATATGGAATGAATATTAAGTAAATTATTTAAAAAGAAAAAAATTACTACATTTTCTAAGTACAACTTGAGGGGTTGTAACGTGTGGTATCATAGCTTAGGATCAAACTCTAGGATGTAATGAGTTTGCTAATGTTTTTTTATTCTTATTTTCAGTAAGAAAGAATAATGGTGTAAACAAGAGCATCAGTGAGGGTCCTTCATATGTCAATGAAAAAAACCCTCCCAATGATCCTAACATGATTTTCACTGAGCATTTGACAAAGTTAGATCATATTTTCATAGCCATAAATGATACCAAGGATCAGATAACAACCCTAGAATAAGAAGTTCATGACCAAGGTGAGGAAGAACATCAAGAAGTATGAGTTGAGTACCCTACTGAGTAAGAAAATCAATAGGATACAAGAGTACATGTAGTTGCAGAGTTGTCTAGTGAAATGAAAAAGGTGAGTCCACCTAAGTTTGATGGAACTATTTTAGGTGATGGAGTTGAGGCATGGCTAACTAAGATGGAGAAGTATTTTAAGATTTAAAACTATTCCAAAGTCACCAAAGTAGTTTGGGGAGCTTAACAGTCGGCTAGTGAGACAACGACTTAGTGGGACAAAAAGAAGATGGAAATGAATGTTAACTTGATCACCACAAACTAGGAATAGTTTGTGATGTTGTTCAGATCATGGTGGTTACCATAGATTTATTTTGGTCAGAATCTCATAGATTTATAGAATTTGAAGTAGATAGAGTTTTGGGTGAATTTGAAGTACATACCTTAGTACCAAGTTGATGATAGGTTCAAAATTAGGAAGTTTATCATGATATTAAAGCCCTAGATTAGTGGTGAGTTAGATCATCATGGACCTTCCATCGAGGACTAGGTTTTTGAGAAGGCAGTGAATTAGGAGCAGAAGTTGAAGTCTCTCGCATAGGTCATGGAAAAGTTCAAGAAAATGTTTAGGAATCTTAAGTCAACTTTCAAGAAGATTAAATAAAATAAAAGGAGTGGAAAATCTAAGGGGTAGTCCAATAACTAAAATTTAAAATTCAATAGTGGATTTGATAACAACAAACTAGACAATGGGTCCAAATGAGGTTTTTAGGGAAACACACAAACTTATAGGAAAGGTCCACCTAGTGGTTGTTTCAAATGTAGAGAAAATAATTATGCTTGTGAATGTCCTCAAGAAAAGTCAAATAACAAACGCCCAAATTCTTACCAGGGTAATTTTTAATAGCGTATTAATGCAACAATTGATAACCAACAAATTAAATTTGAAGAATCACCCATAGAGCTATCAAAATTATTGTTCAAACATTCAATTTCTATTTTAATAGATACATGGGTTACTGAATGTTTTATAGCTCTTTGAATGCTTAGCAATTTTCTTATAAAATTTGGATATATGGCAAATACATGGTTAGTACAATATGGGAATGACTCAAAAGTCATGGTTGACAAGTGTCTAGTTAAAGTAGTAATTAACTTCCCTGAATTTTCAACTATAGTGGATCTATATGTATCAACACTAGGGTCATATAATGTGATTTTAGGAGTCAACTGGCTTGCTAAACACAAGGCCAAGGTTGACTAGTATTTAAATAAAGTTGATTATCTTGATGTTTTTGGAAATTAGACACAAATTCAGGGTGAAAAGAGAGAGAGAGTTGTGGCTTAGGCAAATTTTTGTAATACTACTCAGGAGGGTTCAAACAAAAGGGTGCCAAGCATTTATCATAAAGATAAATGAAATGAAAGAACCTATGCAACCATATCTATAAGATTATCCATTTATTTTATATTTCCATGATGTGTTTCTAAAAAACTTACCAAGTTTGCCTCCTAAATATGAGTTTGATTTCTCTGTTTACATTATACCTAGATTGGAACCATAGTCTAAAGCACCATATAGGATGACAACCATTGAATTGGTTTAATTTAAGGCTCGACTCCAAAAATTGTTGTCAAAGGGGTTAGTATTTTTTTAGAAAATTTTATTAACTTTGAGCTATAAGCACCTCAATAACCTAGTTTACTTTCTCTTTGCCCCTCATAGTCAACTATAGCTAACTATGTGGGGCACTGTAGGTGTCTTTCGCATGTTCTAAGCCTTGAATATGCTAAACCCAACCCTACTTTAAGGTACCCAAAACCTATCCTACCTATAATTACTTCTCATTCTTCTAATGGAGTCAATATCCTACCCAAAACTATAAATTTATCAAGCCTATCCTCCTTGGTGACCCTACAACTAGCTTGTAGGTGCATATTTGTGGTCCAAAGAGGCTCATAGGTGTGCTTTAAGGACAAAACCCTACGCAAAAACTCATATTGATGATTACCTCTAGCTCATACATGTTATTTTTAAACCATAAAAACCATTCAAACATGAAGGCATGGAGTGGAATTGTAAGATTGGGTGAAGAGGTCTCTTATTGACTCAAAACTATAGATAGCACTGCCTAGAAATAGCCATAAATGGGCAAATTTGAGGTTCCCAAAAACCAATTTCAACTACTAATTTATACTGAAAACTTGGTATATCTATTTCAATATGTGGAGACTATAATAAAAAATAATTATAATGCATCAAAGGCTCTTGTAACCATTATGAGATGTCAAAAAAACCTCCACGTGTTATATTTTCACCTTTTGGGGATAATGTCCCTGAACACTACCATCTTATGCTTTGAAATTAGTCTTCACTACCACTTGCTCATCTAAAAAACCAAGGAGTATGTTATGATCAATTTAATCTACTAATATTCCAAGGAAATATTTTATCATGCCCTAACCTCCCATGCAAAGACTTATATACCTCTGTTAGGGTCACCTGTAGGTGATTATTGTCATATGTAGGCAAATAGTATGAACATCCTTTAAAAAATATGTTATGTATGTACCTTTGATCAGTAAAAACCATTTTATTCTCTTAAAATTAATTATTTTCAAACATGGGGTATCTAATCAGGTCTCAGTACCTTACTCTCAATGTGATTATCCTCTTTCAAGCACCTGTAGGTGCACTTCCATGGCAGACAATGAGTACAAGTATGAACAATGTGCATTGCTTGACCATTTTATAAATTTTAATCATATCCCAAGGATTTAAAATAGATAATTTACATTTTAAAGGGCGTTTATTAGTTTCAAACTTGATTTTCAACATGCTTGGTCCTATGAGGGCACCTGTACATGTTCACTAATGGCTGCTTGAATGGTAAGTTGTATATGACTACACCTTCATGGAGAGTTTTCCTTATATAATGAAATTTAAAGAGTATGGAAAAATAAGAAATTAAATACATGGTTTTGAATTCTCTACACCCTATAGAACCATTCCCAAAGCATGAGAAACTCTATGGATAGTGGAAACCTGCCTATTATCCAAATGAGACTAATCTACCAACATGAGATGATTTACTCATAAAACAAAATTTAAACATGAAAAAAATCACAAGGAACATTATATAAGGAATTAAAAATCATTTTAAATTGAACTTAATAACTAGTTTGTATAGAATTGATCAAACCAAGGCAAAACCTATAGGCTACACAGATTAGTAGGCAAAAAAATATAGTCAACTTCATGAGGATGGTTTATAAAACATAAGCCACTATTATTCAAAATATTTTAATGGAAATTAAGGTCTATAATTTTAATTTAACCTCCCCAAGGTGTTTGATCTGAAACCTCCTCTACTATCTATACCAAGTACAAACCTTAAGACTAGTTTTATGTGCTTAGAAGGATGAAAAAGGAGCATAATGGTTTTTGGGAAAAATGGAACTTATAGAGCATTTAAAATGTGAAATTTAGATTTTAGAATATTAAAGTATGCTTTATGATCTTCTCTCACATGGCACACTTCCCCATTGGCTGCATAAGTTCCAAACTCACCTTTTTTCTCAAGAAAGCTGTTCTTTCTTCTGAATTACTTGCCACTTTTAGTTACCTAAAATTAATTAATACATGTTAGGACACATGGTACATGAAATACAATTTTATAACCTTAAAAATTACCAAGGAATTTGTACAACTCATTAACTCCCCCTTTTTTGACTTCAAAATGACCAAAAGGACTTAAATGATCAAGGACCAATGATAATATAAAATTAATTGACATATAAAACACCTTATGACATATGTATTAGACACCTAAAACACTTAAAAGTCAAGTTTTTACTTATAGGGTCCCTAATTTGACCTTTAGGTTAAATTTGGTCAATAAATTAGTGACTCATAGGGGTAGCATGTCTGCTATGCTAACTAGACTAGTAGCTTTGTCAGTCTATTGTGATATGGAGTGATATAAAGTATAAGAAAACCAAGTAGAACTTGAAAATAGGCTTTTATCAATATAAAACCAATGACTACATCAACCACACAAAATGAAAGACACATACAAAACCAAGCAAGCAAACTAACAAGACACACACACATGTGCTCAAGGAACTTAGGGAAAAGAGATAAAATATTATGCACAACTATCAACTAAGCATACCTCCTTTATAGGATCAAAATAAAATTTTCTTGAATCTCCTTCTTTATGAGGTGAATCATAGTGCCAAGCATGCTTCTCCTTAGATTGGATGCTTTGTAGATCAGGCTTATTCTTTGACACTTCACTTGATCTACTCTCAAGTAGATCATACTAAAATAGGTATTAAATGTAAAAATAATCCCCTTGAACTTGTACACATACCTCATACTTCTGCCTACTCTTCATCTCATGATCAACTAGTATCCTCTTTGTAGGCATGGCTTCAAGAGTATGGGCTTCTTGTTCCTTAGAAGATTGAGGCCAGTAGGAGCTTGTTCCATCCTTCAAGAGCTCATGTGTTTCTCCAAAATATTTGAGAGGATGATAACCCATTTTGATGATTTCAAACATGTCATCATGAAATGCATATGCCTCTTGCAAGGATATATTTGAAAGGTTGCTTTTTATTTGCATACTCACTTTAGTGCCAAGGTTGCCTTCTCCATTTGTGATTATCTCATAAGCTCCTTGAAGAGGAGTATATCCTACTCCAATTATTTCAAACAAGTCATTTAAAGGCTGATTAAGAAATTTTTCTTGCCCATCCATGATATCTTGCATAGTGATGGAAGAATCAAAATGATCATTTCTCCCTCTTTGGCAAAAATAAAACATTTTTCCTCATCAACCCAATATAAAGATTAAACGTAAGATACCACCTCTTATTTATAATTTAGAACCACTTAAGGGATCTCGATTTTCATTTCAACCTCTAAAATAGGACTTTAGTTCTCAAGGGCTGCAAGATCTTTTATCTCCTTCTTTGTGATTCCAAGACTAGGCATCTTGAAATCATGTGACTTAGTCCAATGAGGCTGCCAAGGAGCTAGGATTTCTTTAAGAAAGATTTCTAGGTTTTTATCAACCAAATAATCCTCTTTAGGTTCCCATACCATAGGTACATAAAGGAAAAGAGTGATGGGGTGAGGACAAGATGAGCTAGTTGGTGGAGGTGGCACATAGAACTTAAAATCAAATTGGGAGTGAAATGTAGAGGATTCTTTTTGAAGCTCTTGAGGAAAGAGAGGCAGACCTTGGGATAAAATATCTTGGTTATCTTCCTTCTACTTGAAAATCACTTCATTAAAATTTGATTTAGCTTGATCATTCTCTTAAGTAAGGTTAGATGGGGTGTGTTTATACATAGGATCTTCTTTGGGATCTAAACCTTCCATCACACCTTGACTTAGCAATTTCATCTTTGCCTCCAACTCTTTAATCTACTTATCTAGATTCTCTTGGAAAATTATCTCTTGAAGTTCATAGGCATCATCATGAGGATGAGGAGTACAAGAGAGATGACATGGAGAATAAGAGGTCCCTTAAGGAAGAGCGGGAGGGACTTGCATAAGATCAAGTTTTTATTCAACTTCACACTCTTTATCTAGGCTTTTCTCGTCCTTCTTTCATCATGATTCCACTATCTTACTCCATATTAATATGTTGGGATTAGGAGTATTTTATTGAGGTGGTGATGCAACTTGAGGAGTGGATGAAGTATTCAATAGCCTTGGAATCTTTGTAGGATTAGAATCTCCACCTTGTCTCCAACTTGGAATGGCATATCTAAAGGTCTCTTCTTGAGGTGGGGATGTAATGGGAGAGGGAAATGAGGGATTGAATCCCACTTAATTTGATACTAACATGGACTACTGCATCTTCATATTTTCTAACTCAATTTGCCTATCAAGATTAGATTCAAAAATAAGGTTTCTCTTTTCAACTCTCTCTTCCAGATGATTGGGAAAAGGATGACTTTGATAAGCTTGATTGGGCTCATGAGTAGGGGTCAAATAGTTCTGATAAAAATCTTGGGGAAGTGGATATGAAGGTTGATAGGTTTGGTGAGGTTGATTTTCATGAATTCCTAGCCTATCCTCTAAGGATGAAATTGAGACACTCACATCTAGCATCTCACTTGTGAGCCTTAGCCAATTGGTTCTCTCAATAGGTGCCCACTCTCTTTTGACAAGATTTAATGTCTATGTCACATTAAGAATGAAATGACTAAGAATATCTATACCATATACCATTTATGTGTCAATATCCAAAATGTTCTTCTCATAGCCTACAAATGTTTTCTTGAAGGTGGAAATGGATTGACTTGAGTAGTGGCTAGGTTTACTAGGAGTAAGATATGGATAAAGATAATTGTAGGACCAATACACTTCATGAATGGGTTGAATATGATCATATTAGGGCTTAAAATAACCATATTGGGTCTGACAATAACCATGATAAGGCTGATAAGGATTGTCATAAGCTTGGTAAACCTCACCAACTTGTGTAAAAAAAAACTCAACACCAAAGTCAGCCATGGAATTTCATTGAAAGAAAGAACACAAAGAAATATATTACCAAAAATATTCAAAAGGAAATCTAGGATTCTTGAGCAACTGATGTATCTTTAGATTTAACATTTATGCTTTGATAGATGCCTCCAAAGGTTGATTGTTGAAAGACATCACCAAGAATCTTTCAACCTCTTGGACTAAGAGTTCAATCAGGCATGCAAAAAATTGTTGTCACTTGAATTTTCACAATTTGAGGAGATTAATAAGCTCTCATCATCCATATGGCATAATGGAAACATCTCTAGGCTTGTGGGTAGTATAAGGATGATGCAAATCTCTAGATAGGGATAACTCCCTTGATGTACCACTTTGGATTGTAACTAAACCTAAAATTTTGGGGGAAAAGGGAGAGAGATAACTAAACGTAAACTATTCTAAGAGAGGTGATACACCAAATAAGATGATGACTTCCAACTAGCAGCATGTTATACATGAGAACAAATGACTAACCAACCATACACTCCTTCAATCTACATCTTCTCACATCAATATTACATTATGAGGTTATGGATGAATGTGAAAAGCTAGGAGGAATAGACATGAGGCCTTGAATGGCACTAGTGAATAGAATAACTCACTCATTCCTTGACATTTCCTATAAAACTTCACATGCCCTACAAGAAGAATATTTCTAACTACAAATAAGATGAAAGAATGAGACAACATGCTAAGGAATCCATAGTCTTCACTAAGAGAGATCCAACATTCAAGTAGAAAACACTATGAAAAGTCATGAAGAGGTAAAAAATACATAATATTATTGATTAAATGGTAGGAAAATGAGTAGGGCTTCACCATACTCAGGTGGAGCATAAGTTACAATGGCCAAAATGGCTAGTTGTTATAGAAATTAAGAGAGAGAGGAGATTAGAGAAGTCCAAGGGTCACAAGGTCATTTTTCAAGATGATAAAATTAGTTAATTGTGCATGAGAAGATGATATGGGATGAAATATGCAAGGTCAAAAGGAATAAGTGGCTCTTCAAGTCATAAAACTCATGAAAAATGGCAGGACACTCCTCATTCTGGCTTAGAAAACTAATTTCATGATTTGGACCTATTTGAACATATAAAACTAATTATAGACATGTATAATTATTGTAATTAAGGTTAAGGTTTTCAAACATACCTCTCCATACATTGGTTGTAGGCCTGATCATCTAGAATCATCTGGGAATGAACCATCATCATTAGTAATCCAAAAAACTCTTCCTTCATTTGCCCTACACACTTTCCATAAAATTTGGATTAAATTTATCATTAAAATACATGGGAGGGGGTTTATGACAAGTTTTAAGACCCTCCATGGCCTTAGAAGTCAGGGACACCTTAAAATCAACTCACATAAAGTTTTCCACCCTTCTCACTAGCTTGGTCGCTATGTTAGTTTTGAATGGATGAGATGAAATTACTTGTTGAGGAACTTAGGAATTGTTATAAGGCATGAAATGAAAATGGATATTTATAAAAAAATATTAATATTTCCACCAAATTTGGTTTTATCTCTTGAAACCTCATAGAACCTACACAATGCATAAAATAGTAAAAAAAAACCTATTTCAACCATGTCCATACAGGTTTCGTACAAATAATTTTGATGTTAGGGATATTTAATGAGTCATATTTAATATAAAATCATAATTCATTCCATTCTAGTCCATTTTGGTATATTTTCTCACTCATTTTCTCAAGCTGGTCTTTACAAAGGTTTAACAAGGGTTTTGAGCAGTTTGACCTCTTAAGCATTGTTCATAAAAATGGAACATTGAATTTGCCAACCAATTCCACTAGAGAATAGTATATAACCCATGTTAACTCATATAAAATTACTTGAAATCCAAGAAAATTATCATGAAAGGTGTGAGCATTTGAACATCTCTTACCGAGCTCTTTCCTCTATCCCAACAAGCTTGAGTTGTCTTAAGGTCCAAAAATGGCTTCCTTTATGGTTTTTTTGCCTTCCAAAAATTTTAGCACCTATTTTTTACCGCCATATGCATGATATAATAGGTAATAATACTCACATCATATGAAAAATGGAAGTGACTCCCCATTTGGCTTCTAGGCCAACTGTGCCTAGTAGGCCTATCTACACCTTACAGCCCAAATATGACCTCCTTATGCCTCCTCTACATTACACAAGCTTAAATACATCCAAATTCACCCTATAAAAAGGTTAAATTTTTTTATAAATATTTACGAAATATGGAGATTAAGTTGACCCCTCATCATGTTTCTAGGCTTAAACCTTGTCTACTAGGCTTGATTTCAACCCTGGGGTCTTTGAGCATCCTACTAGGATTCCTTTATTTGTGATTGGTTTATATGATTTTTATAGGTTTAATATATCCTTCCATACATTTTTAAATATTCTCCTTTTCTTTTTGTTTATCCCTTTTGTCCTATTCCTCAATACTGTAGTCTTATGTACCTAGGGAAGTGCCCTCTATATGAGATAAAATAGAGGGTACTTCCCCTATTTTTCCAAACCAAAAAGGTATTGGATAGGATTATATAGGTTATGATGATTATATATGAAAGCTTTATATCTTTTATTAGGTCACTAGACCCTCTAAACTCCTCAAGATCCAAGAAAGACTCTTTAAAAAGGCAGACTGTGTGCATGATAGTCATAAAATGACTGTGTATTGCCCTTTAGAGAGGGTTTCTTATGCTATGTTTCCTTGAATTAGGTTCATGAGATGTTAATGCCTCTTATAAATCTATTTTAATCACTTTTTCATTATAAATCTTGCTATAACCCCTCATGTTCATGCCCTTTTTATTGACTAGTTCTATGCTTTGACTATGTTTTGCATTAGAGGGGCACTTGTAGGTGCATGCTCATATGTTTTGGGATTATAAATAGGGTATACAAACTCTTGAGGGTTCAATAAAGTCATCTAATACTTTTTTAGACAATTTGATTCAACTTTGAGCTATAAGAACCTCAAGAACCCAATTTACTTGCTCTATGCCCTTCACAGTCAACTATAGTTGATTGTGTGGGGTACTATAGGTATCTTTCACATGTTATAAGCCTTGAATATGATAAATCCAAACCTCCTTGAATCTCCCCAAACCATGTCCTACCTAGAATTAATTCTTATTCTTGTAATGGAGTTAATTACCAAAGTTATCAAGCTTATCCTCCATGGTGACCTTATAGCCAATATGTAGGTGCATATTTATGGAGCAAAGAGGCCTGTAGGTGTGCTTTAAGGAAAAATCCCTACAAAAAAACTCCTCTTGATGATTACATATAGCTCATATATGTTATTTTTAAACCATAAAAACCATTCAAACATGAATTCATGGCTTGGAATTGTAATATTGGGTGAAGAGGTATCTTCTTGACTCAAAACTATAAATAACACTGCCTGGAAATAGTTATAAATGGGCAAATTTGAGGTTTCCAAAAACTAGTCTCCACTAATCATTTGTCATTAAAACTTGGAATATTTCTTATAATATTTGTATAATATAATCAAAAACCATTATAATTCATCAAAGGCTCTTGTAACCATGTTATGAGATGTCAATAAAACCTCTAGGTGCCCTGTTTTCACCTTTTGGGGATAATGTCCTTGAACACTGCCATCTTATGGTTTGAAATTAGTATTCAATGTCACTGGCCCATATAACATTCCAAATAGGTTTTTTATGATCAATTTAATCTACTAATATTCCAAGGAAAGATTTTGTCATGCCCTAACCTCCCATACAAGGGCTTATATACCTCTTCTAGGGTCACCTGTAGGTGAGTATTGTCATATGTAGGCAAACAATATCAACACCCTTTAGAAAATATGTGATGTATGTAACTTTGATAATTCCAACCCATTTTATTCTCTTCCAATGCATTATTTGAAACCATGGGGTCTCTAAGTAGGTCTTAAAACCTTACTCTCATCATGATTATCCTCTTCCAAGCCCCTGTAGGTGCACTTCCATGGTAGACAGTGAGTACAAGTATGAACAATGTGCATTTGTGATCATGTTTTAAATTTTATTCCTATCACAAGGATTAAAAATAACTAATTTATTTTTTTAGTGACCTTGATCAGTTTCAAAGTTTATTTTCACCATGCTTGGTCTTGTGAGGGCACCTGCACTTGTTCTCTAATGGCTGCTTGAATGGTAAGTTGTATATAATTGCATCTTCATGGAGAGTTTGAATTAGAGAATAAAATTAAAAGAGGAGGGGAAAAATAAGACATTAAATAAATGGTTTTTAACTTCTCTATACTCTCTATAACCATTCCCAAAGCATGAGAAACTCTACAGATAGTGGAAGCCTACATATCATCCAAATAAGACTAGTCTGCCAACATGAGATGATTTACTAATAGAATAAACTTAAAAAATTAAAAAAAATCATATCAAAAATTATACAAAATCTTCCAAAATCATTTGGAATCAACCTTAGTAATTGGTTTGTATGAAATTTCTCAAATCAAGGTAAAACCTATAGGCTACACATATCAACAGGTAGAAAAACATAGTTAGTTTCATGAGGATGGTTCATAAATCATAAGACACTATTATTTAAACTATTATATTGGAAATTAAGGGATCTGAGTGTAATTTCACCTCCCCAAGGTGTTTGATTTGAAACCTCCCCTGCTGTCCATACCAAGTATAAATCTGAAGACTGGTTCTGTGTGCCTAGAAGGATGAAAAAAGATTAGAATGGTTTTGGGATAAAAATGACAATTATAGATAATTTAAAACATGGAAATGAGATTTAAGAATTTTAAGGGACACTCTATTATCTTCTCCCATGTGGCACACTTCCCCATGGGCTTACAAGTACCAAACTCATTTTTTCCCAAGAAAACTACTCTTTCTTTTGAATTACTTACCACTTTTAGTTAAAAAAAATTGATTAATACATGTGAGGACACATTTATCATGAAATAACATTTTTTAATCTTCAAAATTCCCAAAGAATATGTACAACTCATTAAATGCCCCTTTTTTGATCTCAAAATGACTCAAAATGACTCAAAGGACTAAAATGACCAAGGACCAAGGCTAGTATAATATTAAATAACATTAATTAGATTATAAAACACATTTTGACACATGTATTATACCATAAAATACCTAAAAGTTATATTTTTACCTATAGGGGCCCTAATTTGACTTGTAGGTCAAATTTGGTCAACACCTAGTATGCCTCAAGTTTCTTAAGGTCTTCTCATAGATGCATATATCATGAGTTTTACATTCCCTCTTGAATTAAAAAATTCCTAATATTTCCAATTAATAAATATTTTTTTGTTAGTTTATCATTCCCCCCTAGGGTTTCCATTTGTGAGTTGTAGTATAAGACCATGGATAGGACCAAGCCCTCCTCACAAATAACCATAATAAAAAAATCCCTTATTATTATTATTCACCTCATCAATATTTTCCTCTTGTAAGTTTTAGTTTGAGACCATGGATATGACCAAGACCTCCTCACAAATTACCACATTAAAAACATCTCTTAAATTTATTTCCACATTTGTTTCCATCTCATTGGTGGTCCCTTTATGAGTTATAGTGTAAGACCATGGATAGGACCAGACCCTCCTCACAAAATATTCCAATACTTGATTAAAACTATGACCAAGTCATAATGAAATTACATGTGTCAAATTTGAGATAACTCATGTTCGATTATGAGTTACACATCATTGACATACTTCCCATCTCAATTTAGTATGTTTTAGGATTACCTGATAAAATTTTTATTTTTATCTTCTTATTTTTCAATTGCGTGTATGCTTACACCATTTTATTAAATTTATCTTACTTTTCAACTTGAATTAGTGTGATTAATTTAATTTACTTTTACATTTTTTTCTTTCTTTTTATACTTCCCAACATGATTTAGTATGATTTATGGACTTAATTGTTTTATTTTTATACCATGTCTTTCATGTGCTTTATATTGATTTTATTTGTTTTAATTTGGTGAAAATATTTATATGGTTTGAAAACATTTGTTCCCTTTTTACCATATTTAGTTTATTATATTTATTCATCTTTTTTTTAACACATTTCCCATTGTGATATAGTGTGTATTACATTTGTTTTGATTACTTATAGTCTTTTAAATAATTTTTCCCATTTTATTTTTAACCATGCATGTGTCTCACATAATTCTAGAAAAGAAAACACACACCACATATTTCTCATATCATATAAAACAAATCCTGAATACATGTGATAGAAAGGAAATATATCCATGCATCCAGATCCAAATCTAAGTACAACTCATGAGATAAATGAAAATATCAACATCAGCACATATATCATTTGTTTTACATAATACAAAGTTAAAAAATACAAATAAATCCAACTCTAAGTTTGTGCTCCATCATGCATATACTTTGACCTAGCTACATTACCCATAGGAACCTATAACTATCCTCTATGAATAGTATGCCATAAAGAGGTATTTTGGGATCCCAATCCAACAATTTGTCCCTATATATTAGCCATCTAGGCCCGTACCTATCCTGGTTGGATGGTAGTTGCCATGTGTGCAAATCTCTCCTATACTAGGGCCTACCAAGCCCATGCCTCTACAGCTCCCACCCCTATTAGTCGATGTGAACCATCACCATGTGCCTTTAACTATCTTGTAGCCTCTCCCACTAGTCTAAACTAGCCTACTTAATTTGAGATAGATGGAACCATATGATCATCTAGTGTGGTAGAGTCGTATGGTACCAACACCTCATTAAATATGTCATGTTGTGCAACCATAAATAGGTCTTCCTATATGACCTCCTCTATCATTGCTATTTAGTAACATGTATCAACAACATATTATCAACATCACTAAAGGTTACTATGTCAGATATCTACCTCTTCCAAACTATGCCATCCCACTGCTATGTAAGAATCATCTAGAGTCAGATGTCTAAGAGTGGTTAATAGAGAGAGAACACACACAATTGTTAAATTCAAAAATTAGGAGAGATCAAAATTTCAATATATGTATTCAAAATGAGGTGGAGATCGAATGCATTTCAATAGCTTGAAGCTTATAGCTCACTAACCTCACAACTCTATTGCTCACAACTTACATAGCTCCTGGTTCAGTAACACAATAACACAAGGCTTATAATCACACTATATAAATTGCACAAGGGCCAAGTAGATCTACCATCCTCATTGAATGCTCAAGATAGAAATGGCTTAGAATGAGTAATACTCCACACCACACTGAATGCCTTGGAGGACATGACTGTAAATAGGTTGGTTGAATGTAGGATAACTCTTCCAGTCAAGGTGAGTGGGTGGCCTCTTCCACAATGGGTGGAGAGATCACTGAGGGAACACATTGAGATGGATGACCCCATCCACCCGCCAAGTGACCCCATGTATACACATATGCATTATGACACTAAGATGATTTCATTATTCAGATAAATAACCCTAAATAGCCTAATTATACATATAATAAAGATGAAGTAAATAGGTATAATAAATAGCTACAATAACACCCTACTAAGTGTATCTTAGGTGGGTAGTAGAATTGGGTCTTGAAAAATAACCTTGATTAGGTACCCAAGTACAATGCAACTCTAACAAATTGGAGTAAAAGGAGAAAACCCAATGGGAAAAAACTCTCCCCCAAAAGAGAGAAAATAAAAGGAGACTAAAAGACCCACTAAAAGATGATGTTGAAGTAATCAGCACTCCAAGTACATAGTGGTGATCCCCAATATCCTACTAACCATGAAAGCTATATTCCTCCACAAAGAAGAGAGAGAAGGTAAGTATATAATGCCACATGGCAAATGTTGTAGTATGCCCCTCTATAATAAATGTTATATCTTCCTTTTAGAAGAAAGAAACCACAAGCTATCAAACTATAGAATTCCCACACAAGTGGAATGTAAGTAGGAGTCATGATGTAGTCTCTGAAAAATGCTTAAATGTCTTCCTGTTAATGCTTGTATTTGGCAAAATATGACCAGGGATCATAAGTTTAATAGTAGACTATGGAAACGAAGAAGAATGCAATGAAGGGGACAAAACATCTATGGAATAAGATAGACATGGAACATTCATTGAAAAATGTCCATGTGAAGAGGAAAGTAAGGCTTAAAAACCATCAAAATTGAAGAAGATACTACAAATGAAGCACATAGCTCTGCAATATGAATCTTTATAGGAATATATGAGTCATAAAAAATCTCCATGTGTGTACTGATACTATAACTGGTAGAGTCATAAAAAATTCTAGTTTGTGGTGGCTCTAGAAGAACAACATCTTGAATAGGGATGAAAGTAGAATCTACATTAGGAAAACTAAGGTCAAGAAAAATATCATCCTGTAGTGGGGGATCGACATAAGGAATAACACTATCTACCATAGATATGTTATCACAAGAAACAAAAGCATGAGGAAAGATTATAACAGTCTCTCAAGAGATGATAGAAAGTGGAGGAGGTGTGATGTAGGTCTTAGTAGTATCTCCAAAAATAGACTATATGATGCTCCAAATAGTGCATGAACACTCTATATATTACACATGGCAATGAAGATCTATGGAAACATGAAATAACAGAGTGGAAGAAATATTTTCACAAGTATTATCCCATTTATTGAATCAAACAAAATTAGTGGTTGTAGGACTCTATTCATATAGGAATGGAATACGATACTTGTGTGTGAGTAAGTATTCCAAGTAAGCATGCCAAAAAGCATAATTCTCCTTTCCAAGAAGGATAACTAGTAATGAAACAACTATCCTCCTCTAGAGTCTCTCAAATGAGGTTGAGATGATCGAGAGAAGACACCAGGGAAGTGCATAATTGCACCACAATACAAACTGCAATGAACTCTTAAAGCACACTCATGAAAGGGACATTGGACAAAATTGAGAATGCATCCAAGTGAGCAATCAATGCTAGAGTGAGGGATAATACACACTTAAAGTGGGGATATTAGACATAGCTAAAAATTCATCCATGTGTGAGCAATCAATACATGAATTACAATACAAAAAGTGGTAAGGCCCATAACACATGTAACTCCCCTGATTATGGCACTTTATATTTTAATGTGATTACAATATAAATGGAACCAATAGATTGAGAATGAAAAAATATTAAGTTTTAAAAAAGATTGTACTCGATTTTGAGTTACTGATCAAAAGTTATTACAATATCACATTCATATCATTAATAGTCCATTTCACTTAAATTTACACCAAATTTAAATGCACTAAAGCTAATAGAATAAATATAGCCTTATAACTAGGTGATGGAACCAGAATTGAACCACTGACCTCCTAGTCATAACTCTAAGCCTTAACTAATCCTTTTACTCACCCCTATATGTACCTTTATTATCTTCCCCCACAACCTAATAATAAATGGCTTCCCACTCATCAAAAATGCACTAGTGACCCAAAAAGTGTTCAACCAACTAGAGAGGTGGGATTTGAATAGATGATCTCTCCAATTATAATTCTAGACCAACCCTCCTATGAACCCACTTGTGTATTCAAATGGATAAAATAGTACTTGAGGACAAAGTAAAAACCCAATTATTTAAAAAATAATTAATAATATAGCTATTTTGGATTTGAGGACATAATAATGTTTGTCAACTCAAATATGGAAGAGTTGCCTCCATTTGAGGAATTATAATAGGTTGTGATCACCCAAAAAAGGATTGAACACCATAATGGATGAAATGTTTCCATTGGATGGAGGGCACCAATGATAGAGGCATCTATGAGCTTGTTGCTATAAAAAAACTTCATGAGCCACCATTAGTAGGCTAAAGATGAGTTTAAAAATGTCATCATATAAAAACATAATCAGCAAGCTAACCAAAAAATAAATCTATAGGTGAAACTCCATCAGTAGGTGCTAAAAAATGTAGATATACATGTGAAATGTCATTTACTAAGGGAGGGCAAACTAGAGGTTGACGTAGTTGCCTTGGTGGAGGCCAGACCAAATGAAGTCGTTGACCATATGAGTAGGTCATGAGGATTAGAATTAATGATGTGTGGAGATCCAAGGTTAATGTGGGGGTCTTGGAAGGATGTAGCAGGTCGTGTTAGCTCGAAAATAACATGCAGGTAGTTGGACAATTATGGAAGTTAGATAAGATTTGATGCTCAATAATAAAAAATATGTAGAAAGATTAAACACAAAAAAGACCCATCCCAATGTAAAATACATCGATAGAGTATTAAATGGCATCATGGAGATTCTAAGAGCTTGATGGAGTGCCAACAAGTGGGCATTTAGACTCAGAATAGACCATATAGTGGCTGGGAATTTAGATGAAGGTCTAAAATAAGGGTTGATCCATGGCCATGAAGCTTCAATCGTATTCCAAATAATATCCTCCTACTTATCATGAAAACCCAACCAAAAAACATGTACATGTAAAATTCCAACATAACAATGATACCCTAGATTTTATAGAAAAGGACAAAATGCTTTCAAAAAACTACCCTAGAAATTTTTATAAACCTACTAAAAAATTACCTAAAAAATATGCAAATAAAATCTATATTTCAATGAAAGATTAGTAACAATAAAATAAACTAGATAATCATGAATAACAGATTAGTGCTCTGATACCATATGAGAATCATCTAGAATCAAATGTCCAAGATCGGTGACTGTAGAGTGAACACACAACTATTGAATCTAGAAATCAGAAGAGAGAAAAATTGCAATAGATGTATTCAAAATGAGGTGGAGATGGAATACATTACAATGGCTTGAATCTTACAACTCATTAAGCTCACAGTTCTTTCACTTACAACTTACACAACTCCTAGCTAAGTAGCACAATAGCAAAAGGTTTATAATCACACTACATAAATGATAAAAGGGCCAAGTAGCTCCACAATCCTCACTAAATGCTCAAGCTATAAATGTCCTGGATTGAGCAATAATCCAACCCACACTAAATGCCTTGGAGGAAAAGCCTATAAATAGGCTACTTGAGTGTAGGATGACTTAACTAGACAAGGTGAGTGGGTGGGATCTTCCATTATGGGTGGAGAGAGCACTGAGGGAACACAATGAGATGGATGGACCCATCCACCCACTAAATGACCCCATGCACTCGCATATGCATTATGATATCATGATTATGTCATTATTCACCCAAATAACCTAAATAGACTAATTATCCATATAAGTGAGATGAAGAAAATATGTGTAGTAAATACCTACACCAACATGCTACATAGTTAGCCACCTTTAATAATACTATATCATCCCACTGCTGCATAGTCAGCCCCCTATTTCCCTCTCATCTTACAAAATGATTCAATTGGGTTGACTCTATTCTTTGTTTATAGAAACTTTTTGACCATTTATTATAAATATCTTAGGCATTTATTAGTCTAATCATTTCCTACCCATTACCCTCTTCTACCCCTAGTCTACCTAAAAATTTCCTAGGGTTATTTTTGGTGTTTAGATTTGGCCTACCAGTCAATTTTCTATATTTAGCTTAATTTGAAATAAAAATTTCTCAAAAAATTTGAAATTCATGCTTTCTTACCTATGTTGCACTAGATGTGGCTGTTATACATCTTCCACATCATAGTTGTCATCTCCTCACCATGGTTATTCTCTAGGCTTGAACTAGGTCTCTCAGAGCAATGTTTTCTTAGAATAGTTAAAATAACAAATGCATTTATTTTCACCCTATTTATATTTACTATTTAGAATTATTTACTTGTCAAATATTTACAACCAAAAATTTCATTTTTTAAGCATATCTTTGTTTATACGCTCTTTTTCCAAATCATAAGATGTTGTAGAGTTTTAATATTGTAGAGAATATTTTCATATATTACATGTATTGTTTTAAAAAAAATTGATTTTTTGCTAATTTCTATAGGTTTGGTTAATGTTACCTACATTGGACACTTTCACATTTATTTCACTTCATTTCTTATCTACAACACTAAGGTAAGTAAATGTTTGCATTTTTCAATTCTATCATTTCATTTATTTTTTTCTTACTACAATTTATTCAGCTTCAACATTATGTGTTGCTATGTTATTTTATCGAAGCACCATCCCATGTTGTACCTAAGTGACACGTGATGAGCTTGGAGTGGGGCATATGTATACACATAATATTTTCAAACTTTATCAATCAATGATGATTTATCTCTTATAGAAAATCATTGAGTCTCAATCTATCTGAGTGTATGACTTAAAGGGTACATCAAGAAATGGGTGGGTAGACCATTGGTACTTTGTAAGATTGTTGTCCCCTATACCATCACTTGATTTCTATGTAACCTTAGTCTATTACACTTACATAACCCTTTCCTCATCTCTTACACACTCATCCAAGTAATTCACCGCTTTACTTATCCCCTTTGTAAGCCCAAAACCCCTTTTTAACATTTAGCATACATTGTCAGCCTAGGAAAACCTTGTATTTAAATTTTTAAAATCACATTACAGCTCCAGGTTGGTTCTGGCCAACCTAGACTGAGACCTAACTTGATTTGATTAATTAACAATATAGATTTGAACTGGGTCGAGCCTACTAGCTAAACTTCTAGAAAGGTTTAGGGTTAGATCCAACTATATATACACATCCATTTCTATAATTTATGAGGAAGAGAAAAATAAGAACATTATATTGTGCATATGTTTAACCACCATTCTACTTGAGGATCATTTCTTAGGGTTCCAATATTTTCTTTGGAGATACAAATCTTGTTTTGTAGAGAAGTCTTTTGGATGCATAGCGAATTTGTGTAGTCTAGAGTTGTAATATCTTTGTTATCCTTACATACCAAAACAACCTATTGCAGACAACCTTGGCTAAGGGAGAGATTAATGATCGACGGGTTAATCTTCAAGATAAGTATTTATAAATTTATTCCTCCTTTGTAAGAGTAGATAGATTATCAATTGTACTTATCTTCAATATATTATGATTTCCTATACATTGACATGAGTATAGATCTTCTATGCATGCTTAATTTTTATGTTTATTACCTCTAATTTATGCCACAAGATTTGGTGAGCACTAAATTATATTTTAATTTACTTTACATTTTACATGGTGAGCATAAGGGATATTTCATGATGTTGTTTGACTAGAGGCTTTGGAACCCTCTCTAGTGGTGTTATTGTGATAATAGATCCCTTGGTTAGGTCTAGTAGATCCATATTGGTCATGAGCCTAGATATCTAATGCATCAATAGAAGGAAGTGTAAGTAGGATTTATCTTCTCCAAACTCGGATTGATTAATAGGTCAACTACATTTTCCTTTATATACACCCACTACCTTGAGGGTTCGTGGGGTGCTAATACCTTAAATTACATGGAAAGAGATAGTTGGTTGGAGATCTCTTGAATCCTCCTCCAAATCATTAATAACCTATAATGCTACTTCTTCATTGGTATCCATAATGTATAAAATCTTATTCTTGATACATTTATGTCGTCAACTATTTTTATATCATAATTAAAGCACAACTATTTTTCCCATTTTTATTTAAATCTTTTAGGCACTAAATTGGTAAGCCGAGGGAGGGATTCCCCATAAGGAAAGGAATAAAATTATAAAGTGAGGAGGAAAAAAATAGACAATAAAAAAATACCAATAAATAAAAAATACAAATAATAAAGAAAGAGGTTAAAAAATATAACAAATTGTGATGATTATGATGATAATGAAGCACTAAAAGAGGAGGATAGGATGGATAAAAAGTATTAGATAGAGGATGAAGAATTGGTGAATAAAGATGAAGAATAAGGGATGGAGATGAAAATCATCCTTTATCACCTAACTCTTATAGATCGTCGTATGATTTTATAGAGGAATACCAAAAAGAGACAAAACACTGCTCTTGTTAAATCATATTTTTTCTAAAGACCCAAATTGTAATGATGATGAGAACAATGACATGTGATCATTATTATTCATATATTTAAAAGTAATTTATTTTGTATTTTGTATTTTTTATTTTTATTTTTTAAAGTGGGTGTAAGAGTGAGAATCATTTGTTATATAATTATAACCATATTATCTTTCGTTAATTTCAATATTTTGATTTTCTTGTAATTATGCTCTCTTTCAAAAAAAAAATTACTTTGAATAAATTATATATATAATATATATATATATATATATATATATATATATATATATTTGATTATTTTAATTTAATAAATTAAAAAATATATAATAATACATCTTGATCATGATGATGGGACACTTGAATGTTATAAATATTGATGATCATATAACTCTACACATAATTTAAACCCAGAAAAAAGTTGATCATTGTTTAGAATTTAGAAGCATAAAATCTCACAACTATTATTGAATCACATTTTTTATTTTTTTAAATTATAAAAAAAATTAAATATTTTTTATTTGTAAAATATACTAGCACAACTTATGATGGAAAAGGGTAATGCAAGTGTGTCAAGATTTGCATAGGGATGAACTTAACACATTAAAATAAATGCCAATGAAGTTATAAAAATGGATAAATTTATTTTATTAATTTTTTAAAGAAAAAATTTGATAAAGGAAATTATATTAGTTTAGTTATAGTTTTCACATGCCTACATTTCAACATACTAGATCATTTTAACATTTTAAAAATGTAATTTTTTTTGTCAATTTAATCATTTAAAAATATCATACAAAATAGGAGGAAAATTAAAATATAGTAGAAAAAGAAAAAGAAAGGAAAATGAGCCACAAGATAATGAAAAGTGACACTATATATATAATTCTTGATTTGTGTAATACCCATTTTAAATTTAAAATTGTATACTTATTATATTATTAAAAAAAAAAAGCTTTGAAGCCTCTTTAAATTGGAGAGAAGTCCATCAATGATAGAAAAACTTAAGAAAAATGTGGCAAAATTTTCATGCCATGTGGCCTCGAAACTATATAGTCTGAGAATATTGATATAGAGGATGAACATATTGATTATGGCATACCTCTTCTTAATTTTGGTACTTTTTTATTCACCCTTGAATGACTTACTGACATGCTTCCTGAGTACCATCTATTCTCATAGGGTATGATAGGGAGATTGATTTGGTTCACTAAAATGGGGGAAGATTGGAGAGATCTGAATAATGATATTTTTATGACCCATGTTTACTATATGCTCGAGTATATTGATAGCACTAAAGACCTTACACACTTTAATTGGAATGAATTCCTAAATCATGATAAAGAGCATGTCTTTTAAGTTGATAGAGGTACATAAATATGAAATAATATTATTGAAAAAAAGGGATTAAAATATATGGGAGATGATTTAATAAGGTTGAGCAATCCAACATATAAAAAATAAAAATAAAACTCAAATCTCATTAGAAAAATCTACTCATTACCGTTACAAAAAGAAGGTTAAAATTTTGATTACAAAATGGAAGGGTAACCAAAAATGGTATGTAGAAAAAGAAAAAAAGTGGGTATGTCAAGGCATCTAAAAAAGAGGGTTCAAAGGAAACTCATTTCTCATCACATTGACCCCAAAAATGGCCTTAAAGGTGTTTTGGATATTTTTTTAAGTTTGTCGATAATATATATATATATATATATATATATATATAGGCAATACAATAACTATATCTTTTACGAATCTAGTTCAAAAGCTACATAGAACCCCAAATACTATAGTAAGCAATTTCAATCTTAAATTTACCAATAATTTTTGGATTGATTTGTACTCATGTTTACATACTCAACTAGGACATAACTCATCATATCATCTAAAGAAGACATGCAATGCCTCAATAGAAAATATTTTTGAAAATATGTCATCATGACATATATAAGTTAAATATTGCATAGAGTTTATCTTATTTAGTAACTTATATTTATTATTATATAATTTTGATTGTACTAATGTTACTTTTTTATTTTTTCAATAAGTTAACTTCCAAATCCCACCATGTGATGGTTACATTCAAGTGGTAATGGAGGAATTTTAGATAACATTCTTGAAACACATTGATATTTTGTAAGGCATCTAAGTAAATATTAATTTATTAAATAAATGAATATGAAATCTATAATTCTAATATTATATTTTAGGGATAACTAAGATTTATAAATTTAAGATTATTTTTATTTTTTAATATAAGAAATGTTATTATTGGAATGTATAGCATTATATTAACAAAAAATATTATTATATAATGTTACAAAACAAAGGATCTAGACACTTCCTCTTGAAAGAGAAATTTGGATCCAAAACAACAAAATTAATCTATCAAGGCATGTCCCAAATAATTACAAATAACTGTATAGTAGAATTTTATGCATAAGTTATCATCCCAAGAGGCGAAGGTGGAGGATCATCCTTGGAAAACATCGACCAAGAAAGTGGTTCCACATCAGGAATCTCTAGAGAATTCTAGCATCTAGGGGGTCATTATGAATAGTGATAAGTCAACCATTAGTTAGCTACATAAGAATAATAATGTTTGACGAAGATCGCATCAGACTTACCATGAGAGCTCTAGCCATCCCTTGGGGTTGGGTGAGGGGAAAATTGGCCTCTACTTCTAGATTGACTTCTACTTCAGCACCTCTTGGGAGGAGGAGGTGGCAAATTGTAGGGTAGGCTGGTGCAAAGACTACTCCTCTAGTGGTCAAGGAGCTCCTGCAGGTGGTAGAGGTTTAGAGCCATATTTTTGGGATGACCTCTATTGCCTTTCTCTATAAATTCTTCTATGCTATTATTCTCTTCCAAGAAAAATGCTATTTTTAATCATGAGGCCTATGGAATATGATTTTCTATTAATGAATATAAGAAAAATTAGGTGCCTCTTGTATTAAATAAAATTACATATATTAGTTTTAGTATTAATTTATTCTAATTATGGTCATTTTTATTTTAAAATTAACTTATAATTTCATTTGTTTTATAAGGAACAAATAACACTAAATGAGGATGCAAATGTCATTGACAATGATAACAATGCCGATGATGATGGTGATGGTGACAATGATGATGATTTTAGTGTAGCTATAGATAATGTTGGTGAGGAAGAGGAGGATGATGTGGAAAAAGATGAATATTAACTAGAAAAATGTATAATTTTTTACATTGTAATCATTTATGCCAAAAATTGGTATATACACTATTTGTTTAATCAATTAATCTCATTTTTTATAACTATACTTGTAGTGCATATTTTATATAGAAAATTATTTTTTTAATATCCATGATGAATGTGGGTTCATTTCATTTTTTAAAATTAATATAAACAAATAATTAATTTTTTTCTAAGTTATCTACTAATTTTGATAAAAAAATATTATTATAAATATTATAAAATTGTAATTGTTAAACTATATTAGTCATTATTTAAATGTATTTTATATATAATTAATAATTATTTTTTATTTTATAAATAATTAAATTAATAGATTATAGTATTTTTATTATTTAAATGTATTGCAATTCTATAAAACCCCATTAGGGAGGCATGCCATGATTAAACTTACCAATGTGTTTCAAGATAAAACACAAGAAGCCATATCAATTATTTTGAGGAGTGTAAAGGATGATTTTGTACTCCATATAAAAATTTAGGAATTGCCCAACAATACTTGAAAATACCTTGAATCTATACACAAAGACACTAGTCTCTAAAAAACAATTAAACTTGTGCATGAACTACATACTACTCCCATTAAAGGTGACATAAAACTAGTTAATTTTATTGAAAAAAATATCAGTTAGAAGGCTGTAATTGTAATCTTCTTCAAGATCAACCTTTATACTTTATTATTTAGTTGATGATATTAGGTTTAGGCTTAGCTAGTTTTGAATTATATATATATATATATATATATATATATATATATATATATATATATATATATATATATATGTCAAGAAATAAACAAATCTAATGTAAACTAAATTGACACATTGTGCATCAACTCAATTTTATTCTAAAAGTCTCATTAAAAACTTGTGAGTTTGCATCAGTTTGTGTGACACAAACTGCATTAGCAAAAATTGTGGATTGAGGAAATAAATAATTTTACATATAAATTAACCTAAAATTTATGTAAATGGTGATACTAAATCAACAAAATATTATAATGTTCAATACTAAATCAATACTCTTTATATGTTTGCTTGATTTCTATAGAATGCATATAAATACTCAATAAATTGATATAGTTATAAAATGCTACATTCTCTTTCAAATTTCCTTTTAAATCTTTAAATATATTATTGTAACTATGTATTTATAAATTTCTTAAATTTAAATTAGGACCATGTTGATGCAAAAACTGAAATCAAAGGATCAAAAAATCAAATAAGATAGGATTACAATACTTCAGTGCATCTTAACAGACCTAAAACATAAATATCTAGAAATGGCTCTTAAAAATTCATTAGTTAGTAAATTATATTATTTTAGATTCCCTATTTATTTGTCAATATTGGTCAAAATTAGATGGTATTGACATTTTTTACCTTTTTTATTTCCTTTCTCTCTCCTCTCCCCTTTTTCTCTCATAATTTTGATCATCTTACACATTATGTTGAAACAAATAAAATAACAAAACATATAAATATTATTTAAACTAATAATTGATAAATATATAAATCTATAAAATATAATGAGTTATAAATTTTTAAAGACAATTTTTAAGTTTCTAATGCCAAGTCTGGGAGTGGCATGGATAAGAACAAACATTCTAGGTAGTAGACAAAACCAACCAACCAACCAAATTGTATGTTACATCTGAATATGTAATGGAAAACTAAACAAATATAGAAGTATGATTACACATTCAATTGAAAATAAGATATAAAAAACAAAGATCTTCCATTCATCATTCATGTATATATGTATATATATATATATATATATATAAATAATTGTCTAAATGAAATGCAATGCTGCAAATCTCTGAGGTGGATTCTGTGGCGTAAGAATATATTATGTGGCCATAAAATCATGTATGAGCAATAATGAAGGGAAGAATGTTCCAGAAAGTATTAACAAAAGTGTCAATATAGTGTCAACTCAATGAGAATCAAGTTCATATAATTAGTCTTCATGTTCGTTACAAGATAAGAGTACTCATCCACCTTTAAAAATTGAAACAAGTTATGATTGGTGGTATTAATGATTGGATCCTTGTACAGTAGAAATGAGTGTGACGGATTTAAATTTTTCGGGTTCTACACTATGAAATGGTTGGAGTACAATAGCTCAATGTTAAACACAGGGATAAGAATCATATCAGTGTCTTTATTTAAAAGTGGTATTAATGATTAGATACTTGTACAGTAGAAATGAGTGTGATGGGTCTAAATTTTTGGGGTTCTACACTATGAAATGGCTGGAGTACAATCACTCAATGTTAAACACAGGCATAAGAATCATATCAATGTTTTCACTTAAAGTTTAAAGTGTAGAGTATGGGGAATCATATCAAAATGATTTAATGTTGCAGTGAGTATTTTTTTTTTATTGAAAATATATTTAAAATAAATAATGCATTGCTGATAAACAAAAATGAATGGAAAAAATCACACTCTAAAATATTTTAGAGAAAATAAAGTTTAAAGAACATAAATAAAACTAAAAAGTTCAATATTTTAAAAAAGAACAATTTTTTTAATGCATACACCTAAACATCATTTTTTAATGCAACGCGTGACCTGCTTAGCGTGGTTGGGCTGCTGCTCTTTTAGTGTGGGATCAATGGCATTGCTAGCCTGCCAGTGAAGTAAAACATCAGAGGTTCTCTCTGACAAAACCCTGCTCGAAGGCTACATTACATTTTTGGTTGGGTTACCGGAGGTTAAAGTAGCCTTCTTTTGATCCACACTCTTCTGACCAATACAAGTATCCGCTTCAAAGAGGCCATTCAAAGTCACCCTAATGGGATTGGCAATCATCTCAGGGACTATTTCATCTTTTTAATCTTTCGAAGGCTCTGCTGAAAACAATTCTTCACTATCATTATTTGAATTTGTGCTTAATACTGCGAAAGGGTTAAGGTTTAGCTGACTTAATCTCTATCTTGCCTTTTACCTTCAGGTTTGAAAGCTTTCTTTCCTTTTCTATTTACTAACTGAAATTCTTTTCTGCTGGAGGAGTCATGGAAAATCTTGAGATTGTGTTGCGGATATTGCATTCGATCTTTTTGTAAAATGTAGCCAAACTTTGTCACCAATGTGAAAAGCATAAAGATTCTGATATTAAACATGGCACTCCTCATGCTTATATTATTTGAGACTCAGAAATTGTTGAACTTGTTGTTGCACTTCTCTTTTATATATATATATATATATATATATATATATATATATATATATAAAATTTAATAATAAATTCGTTAAAATAATCTATTATAGAATAGACATATTTATCCAACACTCAAATATTGATTGACTTTAATTGAGTAAACATGTTCCTTAAGATCCGTTCACGCAAAATTATGAACTGATCTACTGCAAGCACGTTGGATGTACGATGGGTGATTTTTTACATTCACAGTAACTGAAAAAGTGTACGACTGAATACAAGGATCGAACGCAATCGATCTATTTTAGTGTCGAAAACTGTCTAGGAATCTTTCTATAAATAACTAACAGGTGTAGGATCTCAATCTGTTACAATGGATAGAGGAAACCAAAATGTATTCAAGCATGCTAATAATGACGGCTGTTCAATGTGCATTGATATAATTCTTACAGGTAACCATGATTTCCCTCTTTGAGAAAAGTTCAACCACAACAAATCATAATCATGATTTTGATGTTTAATCATCATAAGACTAAATATGAAATCATATTCAGTATGTGATCCTTGGGAAACCATAACCACAATATTATGGCCTCATGCATCAGTATTGATTTCAAAGTGTTGACAGTATCGAACATAATTTTCTTTGATTTATTCAAACGCATTATCTTGCACATATTGCCACCAGAATGTTGGCTTGACTCTCAACTGATCATTGACCATGAGATGTGAGTGAATCCTGTTACAAGCTGGCAATATACATTTATGAGTCCATGGGAACATCAAATTTTTTTGAGAATATGAGGAAATGGACGATATTAGATTGTATTGATATTCTATGAATCCACATGGAAGCCTTCATGATCGATGGTATAACCTAAGCACTTAACTAATATGAAATGGTGAAATGGTATAATGGAGCTCTACAAAATCATTGAATATTTAAAGCAATAGCAACACTATCTTTTTAGGTAGGGAAATCCTCACCCACTTTGATTATAACCTTTTTAGATTGTCCATAGATTTTGAGAGAGAATATGTTTGTAATTTTTATTTTAATATATCATTAAAGAATATTTGTAATAATAGATCTTAATATAATTGAAAGTAGAGTATAATAATAAAATATATGATTGAATTATTTCGAAGATGACAATTTTACAATTAAATGCTAAAAAAAAATCATAGTATGATTGAATCAAAAGTAACTATTATTTGATATATATATCTTATTTAAATTGTGAATATTCTATACTTTGATTGTAATACTTATAAGAAGATATATAAATTATCATATGATTAAGTTAAAATTTATGCTAATCACAAGTAGGTGATACATATCTCAATATATGTTATATGTTAAGGGCGTAGAATGCCCCTCCCCTTCAAACAAATATTATCCTCAATATTGACTATCAATGCGATTTTTTTAAGAGTCCATTAGCCTGTCATGTCGCATCTTGGCTTGGCACACTCTTCCACTTGATAAGACACTCTATAATCACCCTTGTCTAGAATGCACTAACTATGTTTTGAGGATTTCTTTAGGTTCCAATATTATTCTTCCCTCTTCAAACTCTTTTAAACTTTGTTTGTGCTGAAATTATTTGTTTAATAAATTTATTTAAATAAAAATTATAGAAAACCATATGTATTTTCATTGATTGAAGTGACTCCCATTTCTATTCTACAATATCAATCTTTTACAAGATTTGATAAGAGCCATCATACTTAGGTGAAATATTATTATCCTTCTTATGTCATTTCAAGGATATTTACTTATATGGTTATAACCTTACAAAAACCCAATCCCCTACTTCAAAATGTATTTCAATTTTGTGTTGGTTAGCTTGCTACTTCATTTGGATATGTGTCATTTGCAAGTTCTCTCAAAAACTATGAAGTGCCTCTTTTTAGTGTTGAATTTACTCTTCAATTGTGAAGATCCTTGATTGTACCCTCAATGATGAGGTGATGGATGGTGTTGGTAGCCATGAAATACACAAAATAGAGACATTTTTGGATGAGGTATGGAAAGAAGTGTTATACAATCATTCTAATAGTGGTAAGTAGTGAACCCATCTCTTTTGTTTATTAAAAACACAACAATAAAGATAACTCACTAAGTATTTTTTGACCACCTCATTTTTCCTATTAAAATTTAGATGATATGATGAGTTATGTCCTAGTTGAGTATGTAAACATGAGTACAAATCAATCCAAAAATTATTGGTAAATTTAAGATTGAAATTGCTTACCATATTATTTGGGGTTCTATGTAGCTTTTGAACTAGATTCGTAAAAGATATTGATATTGTATTGCCTATATATATATATATATATATATAATGAATTTATTCATGAAAATCATGATTATATATATATATATATATATATATATATATATATATATATATATATATATATATATATATATATATATATATATATAATGAATTTATTCATGAAAATCATGATTATATATATATATATATATATATATATATATATATATATATATAATGAATTTATTCATGAAAATCATGATGACATTTTCCCTTTCACATATGAGCACTGAGTTCACAAATAATATTGCATTTAAAAAAACACTTAAGTAATAAGTAGTTTTACATAGCCCTTGTGTGTACCAAAAGTTATTTCCATGTAACCTTATGGCTTGTGCAATCTAAGGAGTCAAAAGAGAACATGATCATGTTTATGCAACTTGAAAAGTGTTGATCAAGTCTTACATGGAAACCTCTATGATTTTCTCACAAGAAGTTGATAATATCTACATAGATGTCCTAAAAGATTAGGTATTTAGAGACTGGGTAACTTGTATAGTACTCTAGTTTTAATATAAATCTTTACAACTTGAAAACTTTGAAGATTTGTACATGTAAATTCATGTTGGAAAGGTCTTACACAAACCTTATGTGTCACCTTATTTGTGTTGTTACTTGGTTCCTCCAATATGTGAAAGTTGTAAGATAAGTCTATGATGGTTGCAAAGTTTTGTGATTCATAACCATTCTTGCACAATGTGAAATAAAAGATAATCATTTCCATGTAGTGGCTCAATAATTTGGAAACATGGTAGCTTGATTTATGTTATGATTTTGTGCCAAGTGTTTATGCAATATGAAGAGATAAGGGTTTTGATAATGATAATAATGTTGATGAGGATAGTGGTGGTAAATGACAATGATAATGATAACAATGCTAATGATTATAGTGGTGGAAACTATGGTTGTGCTTCAAGTGTAGTTATATGATGATGATGAAGAGGATGCAGAAAAATATGAATATTAAATAGATAAATATATATTTTTTGCATTGGAATTATTTATGCCACAAATTAGTATATACACTAGTTGTTTAATCAATTAAACTCAATTTTTACAACTATACTTATAGTGTAATATACATATACATATACATATACATATACATATACATATACACACACACACACACACACACACACACACACACACACACACACACACACACACACACACACACACACACACACACACACACACACACACACATGTAGACACACACACACACACACACACACACACACACACACACAATTTAATAGTCATCGTAGATGTGATTTCATTTCAAATTTAAAGTAATATAAATAAATAATTTATTTAATCTAAATTGTTTGTTAGTTTTGATAAAAATACTATTATATATATTATAATTATAATTGTTAAGTGTAAAAAAATATTAGTCATTATAAATGTATTATATATATAATTAACAATTAGCTTATATTTTATAAATAATTAAGTTAATTTATTATAGTATTTTTGTTATATAAATGTCTTGCAATATTTTTGTTAACTAGAATATTTAAATTACACACACACACACACACACACACACACATAATGCTATCAATCTAGTTAAAACTAAAAAGTGATGCAAATGACATGACATTAATAATGCACAATTTTATGCTAATAAAAAAAATTTATAAATACATTAGAAAAAACAAATCTAGTGAAAATTAACTGTACACAATGTGCATCAACTACATTTTCTTCTTAAAGTCCCTCTAAAAACTTGTGTGTTTGCATCATTTTGTGTAATATATATTGCATTAGTGAAAACTGTGCACTGAGGAAAACAATAATTATAGATATATTGTGACTTAAAATTTATAGAAATGGTGATATTATAGTATTCAATGCTACAATGAATGCTCTTTTGTATGTTTACTTGATTTCTCTAAAATACTTGTCAATACTGAATAAATTGATTTAGGTATAAAATATTATATGCTCTTTCAAATTTCTTTTAGATCTTTACATATATTTTTTTAACTATGTATTTATAAACTTCTTAAATTTAAATTAGGATTATATTAATGCAAAAAATACTATTAAATTATCAAGACTACAATACTTCAGTGCACTTTAATAGACTCAAAACATAAATACTTAGTAATGGATTCCGAGAATTTATGAATTATTAAATTAAATTATTCCAAAGTATAAATCTGTTTATTTGTCAATTATTAATCAAAATTAAATAGTATTGGTATGCTATGTATTTTTTCCCTTACTTTCCTTTCCTCTCTTTCTCTCTCCTATAATTTTGGTCATCTTATATTAAATCCTTTTAGATATGTACACTATATTTTTATTTATAACTTTTAAAAAAAAGAGACAAGAAAGAAAAAAATAAATAAACTAACAAAATATATAAATACTTCTCCATTTAAACTAATAATCAATAAATCTATAAAATATAATAATTTATTAATTATTAAAGCCCATTTTTAAGTTTCTATTGCCAAGCCTTGGAGTGGCATGGATAAGAACCCACATTCTAGGTAGTAGACAAAACTAACCAAACAGCCATATTGATCCGTAAACACCAGTAGGAACTTTACTACTTTTATAAAAATGTTTAAATGGATCTTTTAAATTCTCAATTCCAAAATTTACACTGAATTGGAAGTGGAAATTTCTCAAATTTTAAGATGTTGGAATGATTAAATCTGATTTAAAATTTGATCTAAGTATCATGTTTCAAAATTAAAATAAAGTGAATTGAAAGATCACTTCAGTTATCTATTGAAACTGTCAAATTTTTTAAATTCTTGATTTTATCCAATTTATCGTAAATGATAAATTCATTAAATTTTTCATTCTAATTAAAAATATAAATTTATAATCTAAATAATAATTGAAACTAAAATGCAAAAATGAATCCAAAGATCAAAACACAGAAATTGTTTATGGGGTTCAGAATTCCTATGTCCTTGGGTTCGTATCGAACCGATCCATTAATTGTTGCTAAATTTTCAAGCCAAAATAATACTTACAAACAAAAAAATATCATATCTCTCTATAATAATAGTGATCATACCTTCGAAGGACCTAGGCTGACTCAGCATGTCCTTCACCTTCCTGAATCACAAGCAAAGGTTTCTCCAAATTGAATTCAGAAACTTCCATAGATTAAAATTAAGTCACCAATTAACCAAAATAGGCAAATGAATATACTACATAGAGTGTATCAAAATTATAAATAACTTTGTAGTTTACTCCAAGCTCTGGTTCTGCCTCTAAGGCCTTTAAAATGACCAAATACTGTAAGCGGGTCTATAATCTCCAATTCACAGTCGGCCAGAAGCTTACCTTTAAATACAAGTTCATGGCTTTCATATCACTTAGAAATATATGGCATAAGCAGTCAAGGCTTATCCCTTTTTTATGGGAGGTCCATGGTTCAAGTCTTCAGCCTTCTATTTAGGCACTTGACTTATCATTATTATCCCACATTTGGCAAATTTGAATGGCTTTAAGTCTTTTTAAAAGTGAGTGGCCACCTTGAATGATGCCGATGCCCCTTTTGGTGGGTTTAAGCACCAAACTTAGCATAATTTACAACTTAACATAGGACTTGGTAAGATGGAAGATAAGTCACGAGCTATATAGACTCGGACATGGCATGCATTTCGATCTCCAAACTGGGATGTAATCTCGAGCTTTGACTCGACATGGAAACTGTGGTTCTCCCATGTGGCGTATGGGGCTTGCTTGGTAATTTTAAAATATTACCAAAGAATAGTTACAATTTAAAATAAAAAAGAATTATCCCTCTTTTTGTGGGATTTCAAATCTATGGACTTTGCATTTTCAAATCTACGGACTTTGCAATTTCAAATCTATGTACTTTGTGATACAAATTTAAATACAATGCTTTCATCTGTGCACGTTGTCAAAGAAAAAAATCACCCAAAGTGTTTGGACACCCATTTAATTCCATGTGTCACCTTCTGATTGGTCCACTTGGCATGTCCACATTGCGCCATGTCATCTTACGACACCACATTTTTCCTTGTCGCATCAGAACTTCAATGGCTTATAACTTTTGCATACGGTGCCCATTTTGGAAACTATGAAAAGCACCAAAAATCTCTTGACAAGCTTTACGCTATGAAATTGGTTTAATCATGACTTAGAATTTTTTTCCAAATTGAACTGTGAATCATTGTTACATCTGAATATGTAATGGAAAATTAAAAAAATATAGAAGTATTGATTACACATTCAATTAAAAATAAGATATAGCAAACAAAGCTCTTCTATTCATCATGTATATAATAAAATATATATGAGTACAACTGTCTAAATGGGATGCAATGCTACAAATCTCTGAGAGCCTGGTCATGAGGTGGATTGTGTGGCGAAAGAATATGTTATGTGGCCATAAAATTATGTATGAGTAATAATTAAGAGAATAAAGTTCCATAAAGTATTAACAAAGTGTCAATATAGTGTCAACTCAATGAGAGTCAAGTTCCATATAATTAGTCATGTTGTGAGCAGACAAGCATGCACCACTTGGAGTGAGTGGAATACTCATCCACCTTTAAAAATTGAAACAAATTATGAGTGCGATGGTGAGTGTGAGTATTGGTGGTATTAATGATTGGATCCTTGTAAAGTGACATGAGTGTGACGGGTCTAAATTTTTTGGGTTTTGCACTATGAAATGGCTGGAGTACAATATCTCAATGTTAAACATAGGCATGCCTAAGTAAAATCATGGATAGGTGTTTTCACTTAAAGTGTAGAGTATGGTGTAGATATATTGCAACTTAAAATTTATAGAAATGGTGATATTAAATCTACAAAATATTATATTATTCAATGCTACAATTAATATTCTTTATATGTTTACTCGATTTCTCTAAAATATTTGTAAATACTGAAGAAGTGTACAATTGAATACTAAGAAAACTGTCTTTATCTATTCGAGTGTCAAAAACTATCTAGAAATCTTTCTATAGATAACTAAGAAATCTAGGATCTCAATCTATTACAATGGATAGAGGAAACCAAAATGTATTCAAGCATGTTAAGAATGATAGTTTTTCAATGCGTATTGATATAATTCTTACATGCAATTATGATCTCTCTTTGAGAAATGTTCAACCAGAACAAATTATAATCGTGATTTTGATCCTTAATCATAAGATTAAATAACTTTTTTTAATTTTTTTAAATTTATATATATTTAAAAACATTAAATAAAATCATTGAATTATATAGAATACATCTCTATTCATATTTCAAAAATAAATATATAATGATGTCAATATTCAATATGTTATCCTTGACTTGAGAGAGCGCGCTATAGGTGAATGAGAAATAGTACGGGGAGACCATATCCACAATATTATGCACTCATGCATTAGTATTGATTTCAAAGTGTTGATCTATGGCAGAAAGTACAAGGACAGTATAGAACATAATTTTCTTTAATTTATTCAAACACATTATCTTGCACATATTGCCACCATAATGTTGTCTTGGCTCTCATAATCTGAGCATTGGCCATGAGATGTGAATGAATCCCATTTCAAACTGGCAATATACTTTCATGAGTCATGGGAACATCATAATTTTTTTTTTGAGAATATAAGGAAATGGACCATATTAGATTGTATTGATATTCTATGAATCCACATGGAAGCCTTCATGATCGATGGTATAACCTAAGCATTTAACCAATATGAGATAGTGAAATGGTAAGAGTACTCTACCTTCTTTATGGAGTTCTACAAAATCATTTAATTATTAAAGCAATAGTAACACTCTCTCTTCGGTAGGGAAATCCTCACTCACTTTGATTCTAACCTCTTTAGTTTCTTTGTACCTAGATTTTGAGGGAGACTATGTTGTAATGAAATTAATATATCATTGATATGACGAGTTATGTCCTAGTTGAGTAGGTAAACATGAGTATAAATGAATTATTGGTAAATTTTAATTCAAAATTGTTTATTATATTCCTTAGAGTTTTATATACTTTTTGAACTCGATTCATAAAAGATATTATTATTGTATTGCTTACAAATGGATATAATTTTATTAAAGAATGGGTATATTTTATGAGTTTATTTATAAAAATCATGATGACATTTTTTCCATGATATAAAAGTATTCAAGTTCACAAATAATCTCACATTAACAAAAATATTTAGATTAAATAATAAATAATTTTTTATAGTTTTTATATACACCCATAATTATTTACATATAACCTTATGGCTTGTATAATATAAGGAGTCAAAAGGGCAAATGCTCATGTTTACACAACTTGTGAAGTCATGAGAAAGCCTTACTTGGACATCTCTATGAGTTACTCACAAGAAGTTGAGAATATATACATAATGTGCTGAAAGATTTAGTCTTTGGAGATTGGGTAGCTTGTGTAGTAGTCTAGTTTTAATACGAATATTTACAACTTGAAAACTTTGAAGAGTTGTATGCAACTTCATGTTGGAAAAATCTTACACAAATATTTGTCAGTAGGAGGTTGCATTTTAAACTTCTCCTGGGCAGCATCCCATTCCAATAGGTCAAGTTTCATTTTAAAGATGCATTTAAATTATTATGTATGCATCGTCTCTTGTGTTAAATTGAGTATATCATAATTGAATAGCATTTGATTTGACTGCATCTTATATATTATATGCAACATTTCACCTTTGATTTGATTATGTTTTCATATAGCGTCTTATTTCAAGACATAGGAAATTAGTCATATGAGCTATTATCTGTGTGTGTGTGTGTGTGTGTGTGTGTGTGTGTGTGTGTGAAAAATATTTCTTTCCTATTCATAGATAATATGGTTGATTAAATTATTTCCATGTTTAAATATATTTATAAATCCTTTACCAAACTAAATAAAACATAAATTAATGATTATGTTTGGGTATGAGATTACATTTTTAAATATATAAAGGGTTTATCTTTTGCTAAATAAGATATATATGTATATATGCATAAGAATGTATATAGTTACAGAAAGTGTGTATGTAAATATATTTAGATCTTTGAGATAAACCCTACTTGGCAAAATGACTGATTACTTTAGAAGCTATATGAAAAACATGTAGCCAAAATTATTAAATTAAATGATTAAGTTGTTATTAACTTGTTAAAAGTAAATTATTATTTAGGATTACTTGTTTTCACATTTAGTGATTGCCAATATAATACTTGGTTATGTTTAGGACCAAGATTGATTGTTTATTTAAGCAATAGGTGATTGGTGACATTTAAGTAATCTAGGCCCTTGTGTGAAGCATACCTAGATGATATGATCTTTTATGGACTGTGTTGTTTTACATTATAATATATGTAATATTAGCACATGTTAGATTCATTATGCATTAATAAAATAAAATGAATGATTTTGATTGTTCTATTCTTAGTATAGGAAGAATTTGAATGAATCTTTCTAAGTTTTATAATATGCTATCTATGTTTATTATAGATTTCACATTGATGATACTAATAGGTAGTGAGTCAGACTCCACTAGCCTAGGTAACACCATCAATATAAGATGTAGATAATATGATCAAGTGGTTAGTTATAAAATTGAGCGATTCAAGTGATCATATATTATTTAAAAACTTCGATAAAAATAATGTTAGATATACATTGTAATTTCATATGTTTAATTTACATGTTATGAAATATCATGTTAGAAACATATTTTATTTATGATACACATCATGTAGTTAAAATCATACAGCACATGGGGTACTAACATGCCTCTTTGGGTTCCCACACCATTCTATCTACCTATCTATGAAGAGAAGGCCATTCCATAATAAGAGATTATGTGGGAGATTGATGGTCCATGATTGGTGTGAAAAAGTGCTTACATGATGCTCTCCCTACCCACTATAGTACTTACTTGGAGACTACACTTAAGAATATCAACAATATACCAGTTGGTTTGATTCAAGCTCTAAAGATATTAGTATCTATTTATTGTAGCAGTATACATGCCTAAAGGAAATGTAATTGTAATATATATTTGCTATATTTGAATTAAAAAATCTATATTAGTGGACCAATCGTAGCTATGTCCTAGTGTATTTACTTTCCCTGGAGTTGTATAAGATATATATTGTATTCATTTTTTGAATTTAGAAGTACTATTGTTCTAAGTTATAATTTAGATATGTTGTAATGTATTATTATATGGAATGAATATTAAGTAAATTATTTAAAAAGAAAAAAATTACTACATTTTCTAAGTACAACTTGAGGGGTTGTAACTTGTGGTATCATAGCTTATGATCAAACTCTAGGATGTAATGAGTTTGCTAATGTTTTTTTATTCTTATTTTTAGTAAGAAAGAATAATGGTGTAAACAAGAGCATCAGTGAGGGTCCTTCATATGTCAATGAAAACAACCCTCCCAATGATCCTAACATGATTTTCACTGAGCATTTGACAAAGTTAGATCATATTTTCATAGCCGTAAATGATACCAAGGATCAGATAAAAACCCTAGAATAAGAAGTTCATGACCAAGGTGAGGAAGAACATCAAGAAGTACCAGTTGAGTACCCTACTGAGTAGGAAAATCAATAGGATACAAGAGTACATGTAGTTGCAGAGTTGTCTAGTGAAATTAAAAAGGTGAGTCCACCTAAGTTTGATGGAACTATTTTAGGTGATGGAGCTGAGGTGTGGCTAACTAAGATGGAGAAGTATTTTAAGATTTGAAACTACTCCAAAGTCACCAAAGTAGTTTGGGGAGCTTAACAGTTAGCTAGTGAGACAACGACTTAGTGGGCCAAAAAGAAGATGGAAATGAATGTTAACTTGATCACCACAAACTAGGAATAGTTTGTGATGTTGTTCAGATCATGGTGGTTACCATAGATTTATTTTAATCAGAATCTCATAGATTTATAGAATTTGAAGTGGATAGAGTTTTGGGTGAATTTGAAGTACATACCTTACTACCAAGTTGATGAGAGGTTCAAAATTAGGAAGTTTATCACGATATTAAAGCCCTAGATCAGTGGTGAGTTAGATCTTCATGGACCTTCCACTAAGGACTAGGTTTTTGAGAAGGCAGTGAATTAGGAGCAGAAGTTGAAGTCTCTTGTATAGGTCATGGAAAAGTTCAAAAAAATGTTTAGGAATCTTAAGTCAACTTTCAAGAAGATTAATTAAAATCAAAGGAGTGGAAAATCTAAGGGGCAGTCCAATAACTAAAATTAAAAATTCAATAGTGGATTTGATAACGAGAAACTAGATAATGGGTTCAGGTGAGGTTTTTAGGGAAACACACAAACTTATAGGAAAGGTCCACCTAGTGGTTGTTTCAAATGTAGAGAAAATAATTATGCTTATGAATGTCCTCAGGACAAGTCAAATAACAAAGGCCCAAATTCTTACCAGGGTAATTTTCAATAGTGTATTCATGCAACAATTGATAACCAACAAATTAAATTTTAAGAATCACCCATAGATCTATCAAAATTTTTGTTCAAACATTCAATTTATATTTTAATAGATACATGGGTTACTGAATGTTTTATAGCTCTTCGAATGCTTAGCAATTTTCTTAGAAAATTTGGATATATGGCAAATACATGGTTAGTACAATATGGGAATGACTCAAAAGTCATGGTTGACAAGTGTCTAGTTAAAGTAGTAATTAAGTTCCCTAAATTTTCAAATACAGTGGATCTATATGTATCAACACTAGGGTCATATAATTTGATTGTAGGAGTCAATTGGCTTGCTAAACACAAGGCCAAGGTTGACTAATATTTAAATAAAGTTGATTATCTTGATGTTTTTGGAAATTAGACACAAATTCAGGGTGAAAAGTGAGAGAGAGAGTTGTGGCTTACGAATTTTTTTTGTAATATCCCTTCAAATATCAAAACAAAAGCTCTGAATTGCTTATCTGAATTTTTGCAAAATATCTTCAAATAGATAAATAAATCACAGTATAAATTCTTATTTAGTTGCTCATAAGCTTACAATAGAGATCCTCTGTCAAGTATACAAGGAATATTGAAAGTATGGCCTTAATAGCCTGAATATTCTACAAATTGGTCTGAATCTAGTACGTCTCAGCCTGCTGTGTAAAAAACACAGTCGCCAACGTCGGTTATACTGCCGTCATCGATCGACCTGTAGTCGTTAACTTGCCGACGTCGATAATATGTCGACCGATGTCGGTCTCTGTAGGTCCCTGTTTGCCGATGTCGGTGCCTGAACTTTCTGTAGGTGCGTACGGATTTTCACGAATCTGTATGGAAGTCATACGGCCACTGATGTCACACAACCTATATGCTTGATCCTGATCTGTAGAATTATGGGCTAATACAAAGATCTATATCTAGATAATTCTTGAATCAAAAACCCAAAATAATGAAATACCTGTAAACCCTTGTGATAGCTTTTGTGTGAAGTTATCTCTCAAACTTGTAAACACCTGTGATAACTTCTGTATGAAGTTATCTCTCAATTTGGCAATAGATCAACTGATCTTTCACAACCTCTGAATTGCACACAATGAAGAGTTGACGTTCTTCAATGCAAATGGAATCCTGGAACCCTTGGCTCAGTCTTCACAGAAGAATTCTTAGCAAAACTCAATATCAATAATCAATCATGAATACATACTCTCTCCCATGAGAATTTCTTATACTTCTCCAAAGGTGTGCTTGCTAAAATTAGATTCCCTTAAATTAGACTTAGGGCTTCTTAAATTAGAACTAGGGCTTCTTAAATTAGAACTAGGGTCTTAAAATTAGACCAATTCTTAAATTAGAATTAGGATCTTCAAATTAGACCCAATAATTAATAATTAACAATTAATTAATAATTAATAATTAATTAATAATTAATTAAATAATTAATATTTGATTAAATCAATCAAATATTAATATCTCCCTTAATTCATGTCTGAGAGAGCCCAAACAAAATCTGACCCATCTCCATCAAGACCCTCTATCCATCCCACCAGCCTACAAGGGTCGCATAATAGGCTAATCATCAACTCTGGACATGTCAACTAAAAAAGGGGACATGACAATCTGCCCCTCCTAAAATTGCTTGCCCTCAAGCAATCGCTGAATGATAAACCGATCAATTTCCCTCCTGGATCTCGAATGTAGTCATGATCTCCGCTGTTGTCAATCAACATGAACTCCAGGCCTTGAATAATATCTGAATCTAGAATGTGAATGCTAGACATACTCGTATCATCATCATGTGACCCGCCTGTAACAGAAAGCTGAGTCCCTACCACATGTGCTAACTCTTGAACTGAACTCACCTCAAGACAAAGCTCGTCCTCATATCTCTCCTGTGTTGGTGCCAATGTCCACTCGTCATCGCACTCTATCATGTCATGCAGTATAGGCATCTCCATCCGATGAAAAAACATATGTTTGAAGCTGCTGCCCCTTATTGCCTTAAGAATATGTGTTTTCCCATCAACTTCAAAATGAACCTCCATGTCTTTGAGACGAAGAGTAACTTCCTCAAATGAATGAAGCCACTTCATACCCAAAACTAAGCCTATGTCCCCCATGTTCACTACATAATAATTAGCCTTGAACTCATAGTTGTTCAAGCGCAATGGGAGGTCTCTAATCATGCGCTCACACCTAAGAGTGTGACCATCGGCTACCTTAACTCTAATTCCCTCAAAATCTTCGGTAGTGAGTCCACGCTTCTCCACAAATCTAGCATCTATGAAATTATGTGTGGCTCTTGTATCAAGAAGGGTGGTAACCTTTTGCCCTGCCAAAACTCCACGGAGTCTAAATGACTCATCCGACTGAATGCTAGATAGACGTGCCTCCTGTATATGAAGCTCTAAATCTACCTCTGCCTTAGGCTCTGAAGCCTTTGCCTCCTCAGAACTATCCTGCTATTCAAAATCTTTTGATTCCGCATCCTCATAATATGCCCACATCACATGATTTGCTTTGCCCTTAGGTCTCAAGGGGCAATCATGATGGATATCATATGGACATTTGCAGTAAAAGCAAAGCTTCTTCCTACGTAGATCATTAAGAGCCTCATGATCCAAAGGTGGTGCTGCTAGATTGGCCTTTGAATCATTTTTAACTTTGGATTTATCTATGTTAAAATCTAGTCTCTCTGTATCCCTGTTGGAGTGCTTATGGTCTCTAGATGAAGAAGTACCTCTGGAGTTAAATTTATTGGATGGGGCTGCCATCTCCATACTACGCGCCTTCTTCATAGCTTCCTGTAATGAAGGAGGATCAAAGCCTTTGATCCAACCTCTTAATGGTTCTGTCAATCCCTCCATGAAGAGTACTACTAGTCGCCTCTCTGAAATGTCAGGAACCATAACTGATAACTTTTGGAAGTCACCAATGTATGACTCTAGACTGCCGCTTTGGTGCAACTATGCCAACTCTCGAAAATAGGACTCTGGATCCCTCCTGTCAAAATGCTCTACCAGCCTGTCCACAAACTCCTAATAAGAAGTGATCTGATCATGATGGAGTGTCACCATCCCGTGGTGCCACCAATCGTGAGCTACTCCCTCAAGATGTAGTGTCGCATATCTGATAGCATCTTCCTCGGCCATCAGACACAATGTGAGAAAGGTGTCCAACTTACTAATCCAAGCCTGCGCTATGACCTTACCACTTTCATCGAACATCGTGAGTGTGAGCCTGCTCGTAGCATGCTTAAGATCATTGTTCTGGTGTCTAGGTCTCCTGTCTTGTCTAACCAATCTGTAGTGCTCTCTCCTCAGATTAGCAAAATGATCAAAGGTCGTCCTCTTGCGAACATGAGGAGGTAATAAATTCCACTCATCATCTGTAGCCAAGTAAACATCTGTAAATGAGGAATCTCCTGCCTCTTCCTCTACTGGAACTTCTAGTTCCTCTCAAACAAACGTAGGACGTGTAGGTCTATCTGCTATTCTGGAGTGGCCCTGCTGGGGTCTCTGATTAACCGTAACATCTCTGTTATCACCTTGGTTCCCATTCTATCTATCATGTGGGTTCATCCTCCTTATCATAGTAGTTAGTGCCTGTAGTGCTTGTGTCATCTCACGGTAGGATTCTCTGGTACCCGGATCATCATTATGTCGGTGGGCCCTAGGTGGGCTACCCTCTCGTCTGTCACTCATGATAATCGACTGCTGTTCTAATAACTGGGTACCTTCAAGTAAAGCTCTACTGCGTGTGTAATACCCGTGTGGTCCCAACTCTTGTGGCTACATAAGATTTTCAAACCCTTAGGATGGCAGGATTTAGCTCTGATACCACTATAATATCCCTTCGAATATCAAAACAAAAGCTCTGAATTGCTTATCTGAATTTCTGCAAAATATCTTCAAATAGATAAATAAATCATAGTATAAATTCTTATTTATTTGCTCATAAGCTTACAATAGAGATCCTCTGTCAAGTATATAAGGAATATTGAAAGTACGGCCTTAATAGCCTGAATTTTCCACAAATTGGTTTGAATCTGGTACGTCTCGGCCTACTATGTAAAAAACACAGTCGCTGACATCAGTTATACTACCATCGTCGGTCGACTTGTAGTCGTTAACTTGTCGACGTCGATAATATGTCGACCGATGTCGGTCTCTGTAGGTCCCTGCTCGCCGATGTCGGTGCCTGAACTTTCTATAGGTGTGTACGGATTTTCACGGATCTGTACGGAAGTCATACGGCCACTGATGTCACACAACTTGTATGCTTGATCCTGATCTGTAGAATTATGGGCTAATACAAAGATCTATATCTAGATAATTCTTGAATCAAAAACCCAAAATAATGAAATACCTGTAAACCCTTGTGATAGCTTCTATGTGAAGTTATCTCTCAAACTTGTAAACACCTGTGATAACTTTTGTATGAAGTTATCTCTCAATTTGGTAATAGATCGACTAATCTTTCACAACCTCTGAATCGTACACAATGAAGAGTTGACATTCTTCAATGCAAATGGAATCCTGGAACCCTTGGCTCAGTCTTCACAGAAGAATTCTTAGCAAAACTCAATATCAATAATCAATCATGAATACATACTCTCTCCCATGAGAATTTCTTATACTTCTCCAAAGGTGTGCTTGCTAAAATTAGATTCCCTTAAATTAGACTTAGGGCTTCTTAAATTAGAACTAGGGCTTCTTAAATTAGAACTAGGGTCTTAAAATTAGACCAATTCTTAAATTAGAATTAGGATCCTCAAATTAGACCCAATAATTAATAATTAATTAAATAATTAATATTTGATTAAATCAATTGAATATTAATATCTCCCTTAATTCATGTCCGAAAGAGCCCGAACGAAATCCGACCCATCTCCATCAAGACCCTCTATCCATCCCACCAGCCTACGAGGGTCGCATAATAGGCTAATCATCAACTCTGGACATGTCAACTAAAAAAGGGGACATGACATTTTTGTAATACTACTCAGGAGGGTTCAAACAAAAGGGTGCAAGGCATTTATCATAAAGATAAATGAAATGAAAGAACCTATGCAACCATCTCTATAAGATTATCCATTTCTTTTATATTTCCATGATGTGTTTCTAAAAAAATTACCAAGTTTGCCTCCTATATATGAGTTTGATTTCTATATTTACATTATACCTAGATTGGAACCATAGTCTAAAGCAACATATAGGATGACAACCATTGAATTGGTTTAATTTAAGGCTCGACTCCGAAAATTGTTGTCAAAGGGGTTAGTATTTTTTTAGACAGTTTTATTTAACTTTGAGCTATAAGCACCTCAATAACCTAGTTTACTTTCTCCTTGCCCCTCATAGTCAACTATAGTTAACTATGTGGGGCACTGTAGGTGTCTTTCGCATGTTCTAAGCCTTGAATATGATAAACCCAACCCTACTTTAAGGTACCCAAAACATATCCTACCTATAATTACTTATCATTCTTGTAATCAAGTCAATATCCTACCCAAAACTATAAATTTATCAAGCCTATACTCCTTGGTGACCCTACAACCAACTTGTAGGTGCATATTTGTGGTGCAAAGAGGCTCGTAGGTGTGCTTTAAGGACAAAACCCTACGTAATAACTCATATTGATGATTACCTCTAGCTCATACATGTTATTTTTAAACCATAAAAACCATTAAAACATGAAGTCATGGAGTGGAATTGTAACATTGGGTGAAGAGGTCTCTTATTGACTCAAAAATGTAGATAGCACTACCTAGAAATAGCCATAAATGGGCAAATTTGAGGTTCCCAAAAACCAATTTCCACTACTCATTTGTACTTAAAACTTGGTATAGCTATTTTAATATGCAGAGACTATAATAAAAAATAATTATAATGCATCAAAGGCTCTTGTAACCATTATGAGATGTCAAAAAAACCTCTACGTGTTGTATTTTCACCTTTTGGGGATAATATCCCTGAACACTACCATCTTATGCTTTGAAATTAGTCTTCACTATCACTTGCTCATCTAAAAAACCAAGGAGGTATGTTATGATCAATTTCATCTACTAATATTCCAAGGAAATATTTTATCATGCCCTAACCTCCCATGCAAGGGCTTATATACCTCTGTTAGGGTCACCTGTAGGTGATTATTGTCATATGTAGGCAAATAGTATGAACATCCTTTAAAAAATATGTTATGTATGTACCTTTGATCAGTAAAAACCATTTTATTCTCTTAAAATTAATTATTTTCAAACATGGGGTATCTAATCAGGTCTCAGTACCTTACTCTCAATGTGATTATCCTCTTTCAAGCACCTGTAGGTGCACTTCCATGGCAGACAATGAGTACAAGTATGAACAATGTGCATTGCTTGACCATTTTATAAATTTTAATCTTATCCCAAGGATTTAAAATAGATAATTTACATTTTAAAGGAAATTTATTAGTTTCAAACTTGATTTTCAACATGCTTAGTCTTGTGAGGGCACCTGTACATGTTCACTAATGGCTGCTTGAATGGTAAGTTGTATATGACTACACCTTCATGGAGAGTTTTCCTTATATAATGAAATTGAAAGAGGATGGAAAAATAAGAAATTAAATACATGGTTTTGAAATTCTCTACACCTTATGGAACCATTCCCAAAGCATGAGAAACTCTATGGATAGTGGAAACCTGCCTATCATCCAAATGAGACTAATCTACCAACATGAGATGATTTACTCATAAAACAAACTTTAAACATGAAAAAAATCACAAGGAAAATTATATAAGGAATTCAAAATCATTTTAAATTGAACTTAATAACTAGTTTGTATAGAATTGATCAAACCAAGGCAAAACCTATAGGCTACACAAATTAGCAGGCAAAAAAATATAGTCAGCTTCATGAGGATGGTTCATAAAACATAAGCCACTATTATTCAAAATATTTTAATGGAAATTAAGGTCTATAAGTTTAATTTCACCTCCCCAAGGTGTTTGATCTGAAACCTCCTCTACTATCTATACCAAGTACAAACCTTAAGACTAGTTCTATATGCTTAGAAGGATGAAAAATGAGCATAATGGTTTTGGGAAAAAATGGAACTTATAGAGCATTTAAAATGTGAAATTTAGATTTTATAATATTAAAGTATTCTTTATGATCTTCTCTCACATGGCACACTTCCCCATTGGCTGCACAAGTGCCAAACTCACCTTTTTTCCCAGGAAAGCTGTTCTTTCTTCTGAAGTACTTGCCACTTTTAGTTACCTAAAATTAATTAATACATGTGAGGACACATGGTACATGAAATAAAATTTTATAACCTTAAAAATTACCAAGGAATTTGTACAACTCGTTAAATTCCCCTTTTTTGACTTCAAAATGACTAAAAGGACTTAAATGATCAAGGACCAATGATAATATAAAATTAATTGACATATAAAACACCTTATTACATATGTATTAGACACCTAAAACTCCTAAAAGTCAATTTTTTACTTATAGGGTCCCTAATTTGACCTTTAGGTTAAATTTGGTCAATAAATTAGTGACTCATAGGGGTAGCATGTCTGCTATGCTAACTAGACTAGTAGCTTTGTCAGTCTATTGGGATTAGGAGTGATATAAAGTATATGAAAACCAAGTAAAACTTGAAAATAGGATTTTATCAATATAAAACCAATGACTATGTCAACCACATAAAATAAAAGACACATACAAGACCAAGCAAGCAAACTAACAAGACACACACACATGTGCTCAAGGAACTTAGGGAAAAGAGATAATATATTATGCACAACTATCAACTAAGCATACCTCCTTTATAGGATCAAAATAAAATTTTATTGAATCTCCTTCTTTATGAGGTGAATCATAGTGCCAAGCATGCTTCTCCTTAGATTGGATGCTTTGTAGATCAGGCTTATTCTTTGACACTTCAATTGATCTAATCTCAAGTAGATCATACTCAAATAGGTATTGAATGTAAAAATAATCCTCTTTAACTTGTACACATACCTCATACTGCTGCCTACTCTTCATTTCATGATCAACTAGTATCTTCTTTGTAGGCATGGCTTCAAGAGTATGGGCTTCTTATTCCTTAGAAGATTGAGGCCAGTAGGAGCTTGTTCCATCCTTCAAGAGCTCATGTGTTTCTCCCAAATATTTTAGAATATGATAACCCATTTTGATGATTTCAAACATGTCATCATGAAATGCATATGCCTCTTGCAAGGATATATTTGAAAGGTTGCTTTTTATTTGCATACTCACTTGAGTGCCAAGGTTGCCTTCTCCATTTGTGATTATCTCATAACCTCCTTGAAGAGGAGTATATCCTACTCCAATTATTTCAAACAAGTCATTTAAAGGATGATTAAGAAAATTTTCTTGCCCATCCATGATATCTTTCATAGTGATGGAAGAATCAAAATTATCATTTCTCCCTCTTTGGCAAAAATAAAACATTTTTCCTCATCAACCCAATATAAAGATTAAACATAAGATACCACCTCTTATTTAGAATTTAGAACCACTTAAGGGATCTTGAGTTTCATTTCAACCTCTAAAATAGGACTTTAGTTCTCAAGGGTTGCAAGATCTTTTATCTCCTTCTTTGTGATTCCAAGACTAGGCATCTTGAAATCATGTGACTTAGTCCAATGAGGCAGCCAAGGAGCTAGGATTTCTTTAAGAAAGAGTTCTAGGTTTTTATCAACCAAATAATCCTCTTTAGGTTCCCATACCATAGGTCCACAAAGGAAAAGAGTGATGGGGTGAGGACAAGATGAGCTAGTTGGTGGAGGTGGCACATAGAACTTAAAATCAAATTGGGAGTGAAATGTAGAGGATTCTTTTTGAAGCTCTTGAGGAAAGAGAGGCATACCTTGGGATAAAATATCTTGTTTATCTTCCTTCTACTTGAAAATCACTTCATTATAATTTGATTTAGCTTGATCATTCTCTTAAGTAAGGTTAGATGGGGTGTGTTTATACATAGGATCTTCTTTGGGATCTAAACCTTCCATCACACCTTGACTTAGCAATTTCACCTTTGCCTCCAACTCTTCAATCTACTTAGCTAGATTCCCTAAGAAAATTATCTCTTGAAGTTCATAGGCATCATCATGAGGATGAGGAGTACAAGAGGGATGACATGGAGAATAAGAGGTCCCTTAAGGAAGAGTGGGAGGGACTTGCATAAGATCCAGTTTTTATTCAACTTCACACTCTTTATCTAGGCTTTTCTCCTCCTTCTTTCATCATGATTCCAATATATTACTCCATATTAATATGTTGGGATTAGGAGTATTTTATTGAGGTGGTGATACAACTTGAGGAGTGGATGAAGTATTCAATAGCTTTGTAGGCTTGGAATCTCCACCTTGTCTCCAACTTGGAATGGCATATCTAAAGGTCTCTTCTTGAGGTGGGGATGTAATGGGATAGGGAACTGAGGGATTGAATCCCACTTCATTTGATACTAACATGGACTATTACATCTTCATATTTTCTAACTCAATTTGCCTATCAAGATTAGATTCAAAAATAAGGTTTCTCTTTTCAACTCTCTCTTCCAGATGATTGGGAAAAGGATGACTTTGATAAGCTTGATTGGGCTCATGAGTAGGGGTCAAATAGGGCTGATAAAAATCTTGGGGAAGTCGATATAAAGGTTGATAGGCTTAGTGAGGTTGATTTTCATGAATTCCTAGCCTATCCTCTAAGGATGAAATTGAGACACTCACATCTAGCATCTCACTTGTGAGCCTTAGCCAATTGGTTCTCTCAATAGGTGCCCACTCTCTTTTGACAATATTTAATGTATATCTCACATTATGAATGAAATGACTAAGAATACCTATACCATATCCCATTTATGTGTCAATATCCAAAATGTTCTTCTCATAGCCTAAAAATGTTTTCTTGAAGGTGGAAATGGATTGACTTGAGGAGTGGCTAGGTTTACTAGGAGTAAGATATGGATAAGGATAATTGTAGGACCAATACACTTCATGAATGGGTTGAATATGATCATATTAGGGCTGAAAATAACCATATTGGGTCTGACAATAACCATGATAAGGCTGATAAGGATTGTCATAAGCTTGGTAAACCTCACCAACTTGTGTAAAAAAAAACTCAACACCAATGTCAGCCATGGAATTTCATTGAAAGAAAGAACACAAAGAAATATATTACCAAAAATATTCAAAAGGAAATCTAGGATTCTTGAGCAACTGATGAATCTTTAGATTTAACATTGATGCTTTGATAGATGCCTCCAAAGGTTGATTGTTGAAAGACATCACCAAAAATCTTTCAACCTCTTGGACTAAGAGTTCAATCAGGCATGCCAAAAATTGTTGTCACTTGTATTTTCACCCTTTGAGGAGATTAATAAGCTCTCATCATCCATATGGCATAATGGAAACATCTCTAGGCTTGTGGGTAGCATAAGGATGAAGTGAGTCTCTAGATAGGGATAACTCCCTTGATGTACCACTTTGGATTGTAACTAAACCTAAAATTTTGGGGGAAAAGGGAGAGAGATAACTAAAAGTAAACTATTCTAAGAGAGGTGATACACCAAATAAGATGATGACTTCCAACTAGCAGCATGTTATACATGAGAACAAATGACTAACCAACCATACACTCCTTCAATCTCCATCTTCTCACATCAATATTACATTATGAGGTTATGGATGAATGTAAAAAGTTAGGAGGAATAGACATGAGGCCTTGAATGGCACTAGTGAATAGAATAACTCACTCATTCCTTGACATTTCCTATAAAACTTCACATGCCCTACAAGAAGAATATTTCTAACTACAAATAGGATGAAAGAATTAGACAACATGCTAAGAAATCCATAGTCTTCACTAAGAGAGATCCAACATTCAAGTAGAAAACACAATGAAAATTCATGAAGAGGTAAAAAATACATAATATTATTGATCAAATGGTAGGAAAATGAGTAGGGCTTCACAATACTCAGGTGGAGCATAAGTTATAATGGCCAAAATGGCTAGTTCTTATAGAAATTAAGAGAGAGAGGAGATTAGAGAAGTCCAAGGGTCACAAGGACACTTTTCAAGATGATAAAACTAGTTAATTGTGCATGAGAAGATGATATGGGTTGAAATATGCAAGGTCAAAAGGAATAAGTGGCTCTTCAAGTCATAAAACTCATGAAAAATTGCAGGACACTCCTCATTCTGGCTTAGAAAACTACTTTCATTATTTGGAACTATTTGAATATCTACAACTAATTATAGAAATGTATAATTATTTTAATTAAGGTTAAGGGTTTCAAACATACCTCTCCATGCATTGGTTGTAGGCCTGGTCATCTGGAATCATCTGGGAATGAACCATCATCATCTGTAGTCCAAAAAACTCTTCCTTCATGTGCCCTACACACTTTCCATAAAATTTGGATTAAATTTCTCATGAAAATACATGGGAGGGGGTTTATGAAAAGTTTCAAGACCTTCCATGTCCTTAGAAGTCAGGGACACCTTAAAATCAACTCACATGAAGTTTTCCACCCTTCTCACTAGCTTGGTCACTATGCTAGTTTTGAATGGAAGAGTTGAAATTACTTGTTGAGGAACTTCAGAATTGTTATCAGGCATGAAATGAAAATTGATAGTTATAAAAAATATTAATATTTCCACCAAAGTTGGTTTTATCTCTTGAAACCTCCTAGAACCTACACAATGCATAAAATAGTAAAAAAACCATATTTCTACCATGTCCATACAGGTTTCGTACAAATAATTTTGATGTTAGGGATATTTAATGAGTCATATTTAATATAAAATCATAATTCATTCCATTCTATTCCATTTTGGTATATTTTCTCACTCATTTCCTCAAGCTAGTCTTTACAAAGGTTTAACAAGGGTTTTGAGCAGTTTGACCTCTTAAGCATTGTTCATAAAAATGGAACATTGAAATTGCCAACCAATTCCACTAGAGAATAGTATATGAACCATGTTAAATCATATAAAATTACTTTAAATCCAAGAAAATTATCATGAAAGGTATGAGCATTTGAACATCTCTTACCGAGCTCTTTCCTCTATCCCAACACGCTTGAGTTGTCTTAAGGTCCAAAAATGGCTTCCTTTATGGTTTTTTTGCCTTCCAAAAATTTTAGCACCTATTTTTTACCCCCATATGCATGATAAAATAGGTAATAATACTCACATCATATTAAAAATGGAAGTGACTCCCCATTTGGCTTCTAGGCCCAACCGTGCCTAGCAGGCCTATCTACACCTTACAACCCAAATATGACCTCCTTATGCCTCCTCTACATTACACAAGATTAAATACATCCAAATTCACAATATAAAAAAGTTAAATTTTTTTATAAATATTTATGAAATATGGAGATTAAGTTGACCCCTCATCATGTTTCTAGGCTTAAACCTTGTCTACTAGGCTTGATTTCATCCCTAGGTTCTTTGAGCATCCTACTAGGATTCCTTTATTTGTGATTGGTTTATATGATTTTTATAGGTTTAATATATCCTTCCATACCTTTTTAAATATTCTCCTTATCTTTTTGTTTATCCCTTTTGTCCTATTCCTCAATACTGTAGTCTTATGTACCTAGGGAAGTGCCCTCTACATGAGATAAAATAGAGGGTACTTCCCCTATTTTTCCAAACCAAAAAGGTATTGGAGAGGATTATATAGGTTATGATGATTATATATGAAAGTTTTATCTCTTTTATTAGGTCACTAGACCCTCTAAACTCTTCAAGATCCAAGAAAGACTCTTTAAAAAGGCAGACTGTGTGCATGATAGTCATAAAATGACTGTGTATTGCCCTTTAGAGAGGGTTTCTTATGCTCTGTTTCCTTGAATTAGGTTAATGAGATGTTAATTCCTCTTATCAATCTATTTTAATAACTTTTTCATTATAAATCTTGCTATAACCCCTCATGTTCATGCCTTTTTTATTGACTAGTTCTATGCTTTGACTATGTTTTGCATTAGAGGGGCACTTGTAGGTGCATGCTCATATGTTTTGGGATTATAAATAGGGTATAAAAACTCTTGAGGGTTAAATAAAGTCATATAATACTTTTTTAGACAATTTGATTCAACTTTGAGCTATAAGAACCTCAAGAACCCAATTTACTTGCTCTATGCCCTTCACAGTCAACTATAGTTGATTGTGTGGGGTACTATAGGTATCTTTCACATGTTCTAAGCCTTGAATATGATAAATCCAAACCTCCTTGAATCTCCCCAAACCATGTCATACCTATAATTACTTCTTATTCTTGTAATGGAGTTAATTTCCAAAGTTATCAAGCTTATCCTCCATGGTGACCTTATAGCCAATATGTAGGTGTATATTTATGGAGCAAAGAGGCTTGTAGGTGTGCTTTAAGGAAAAATCCCTACAAAAAAACTCCTCTTGATGATTACATATAACTCATATATGTTATTTTTAAACCATAAAAACCACTCAAACATGAATTCATGGCTTGGAATTGTAATATTGGGTGAAGAGGTATCTTCTTGAGTCAAAACTATAAAAAACACCGCCTGGAAATAGTCATAAATGGGCAAATTTGAGGTTTCCAAAAACTAATCTCCACTACTCATTTGTCCTTCAAACTTGGCATATTTCTTATAATATGTGTATAATATAATTAAAAACCATTATAATTCATCAAAGGCTCTTGTAACCATGTTATGAGATGTCAATAAAACCTCTAGGTGCCTTGTTTTCACCTTTTGGGGATAATGTCCTTAAACACTGCCATCTTATGCTTTGAAAGTAGTATTCACTATCACTTGCCCATATAACATTCCAAATAGGTTTTTTATGATCAATTTAATCTAATAATATTACAATAAAATATTTTGTCATGTCCTAACCTCCCATATAAGGGCTTATATACCTCTTCTAGGGTCACCTGTAGGTGATTATTGTAATATGTAGGCAAACAATATGAACACCCTTTAAAAAATATGTGATGTATGTACCTTTGATAATTCCAACCCATTTTATTCTCTTCCAATTCATTATTTTAAACCATGGGGTCTCTAAGTAGGTCTCAAAACCTTACTCTCAACATGATTATCCTCTTCCAAGCCCCTGTAGGTGCACTTCCATGGTAGACAATGAGTACAAGTATAAACAAAGTCCATTTGTGATCATGTTTTAAGTTTTAGTCCTATCACAAGGATTAAAAATAACTAATTTATTTTTTCAATGACCTTGATTAGTTTCAAAGTTTATTTTCACCATGCTTGGTCTTGTGAGGGCACCTGTACATGTTCTCTAATGGCTGCTTGAATGGTAAGTTGTATATAATTGCATCTTCATGGAGAGTTTGAATTAGAGAATAAAATTAAAATAGGAGGGAAAAAATAAGACATTAAATAAATGGTTTTTAACTTCTCTATACTCTCTATAACCATTCCCAAAGCATGAGAAACTCTACAGATAGTCGAAACCTACATATCATCCAAATAAGACTAGTCTGCCAACATGAGATGATTTACTAATAAAATAAACTTTAAAAATTAAAAAAAATCATATGAAAAATTATATAAATCTTCCAAAATCATTTAGATTCAACCTTAGTAATTGGTTTGTATGAAATTTCTCAAATTAAGGTAAAACCTATAGGCTACACATATCAGTAGGTAGAAAAACATAGTTAGTTTCATGAGGATGGTTCATAAATAATAAGACACTATTATTTAAAATATTATATTGGAAATTAAGGTCTCTAAGTGTAATTTCACCTCCCCAAGGTGTTTGATCTGAAACCTCCCCTACTGTCCATACCAAGTATAAACCTGAAGACTGATTCTGTGTGCCTAGAAGGATGAAAAAAGAGTAGAATGGTTTTGGGATAAAAATGACAATTATAGATAATTTAAAACATGGAAATGAAATTTACAAATTTTAAGGGACACTCTATGATCTTTTCCATGTGGCACACTTCCTCATGGGCTTACAAGTACCAAACTCACCTTTTTTCCCAAGAAAATTACTCTTTCTTCTGAATTACTTACCACTTTTAGTAAAAAAAAGTTAATTAATACATGTGAGGACACATTTATCATGAAATAACATTTTTTAATCTTCAAAATTTCCAAATAATATATACAACTCATTAAATGCCTCTTTTTTGATCTCAAAATGACTAAAAGGACTAAAATGACCAAGGACCAAGGCTAGTATAATATTAAATAACATTAATTAGATTATAAAACACATTTTTACACATGTATTATACCCATAAAATACCTAAAAGTTATTTTTTTACCTATAGGGGCCCTAATTTGACTTATAGGTCAAATTTGGTCAACACCTAGTATGCCTCAAGTTTCTTAAGGTCTTCTCATAGATGCATATATCATGAGTTTTACATTCCCTCTTTCATTAAAAAATTCCTAATATTTCCAATTAATAAATATTTTTTTGTTATTTTATCATTCCCCCTTAGGGTTTCCAATTGTGAGTTGTAGTATAAGACCATGGATAGGACCGGGCCCTCCTCACAAATCACCATAATAAAAAAATCCCTTATTATCATTCACCTCATCAATATTTTCCTCTTGTAAGTTTTAGTTTGAGACCATGGATATGACCAAGACCTCCTCACAAATTACCACATTAAAAACATCTCTTAATTTTATTTTCACATTTGTTTCCACCTCATTGGTGGTCCCTTTGTGAGTTATAGTGTAAGACCATGGATAAGACCAGACCCTCCTCACAAAATATTCCAATAATCGATTACTACTATGACCAAGTCATAATGAAGTTACATGTGTCAAATTTGAGATAACTCATGTTCGATTATGAGTTACACATCATTGACATACTTCCCATCTCAATTTAGTATGTTTTAGGATTACCTGATAAAACTTTTATTTTTATCTTCTTATTTTTCAATTACGTGTATGCTTACACCATTTTATTAAATTTATCTTACTTTTTTACTTGAATTAGTGTGATTAATTTAATTTACTTTTACATTTTTGTCTTTCTTTTTATACTTCCCAACATGATTTAGTATGATTTATGGACTTAATTGTTTTATTTTTATACCATGTCTTTCATGTGATTTATATTGATTTTATTTGTTTTAATTTGGTGAAAATATTTATATGGTTTGAAAACATTTGTTCCCTTTTTACCATATTTATTTTATTATATATATTCATCTTTTGTTTTTTACATATTTCCCATTGTGATATAGTGTGTCTTACATTTGTTTTGATTACTTATAGTCTTTTAAATAAGTTTTTTCCATTTTATTTTTAACCATGAATGTGTCTCACATAATTCTAGAAAAGAAAACACACACCACATATTTCTCATATCATATAAAACAAATCCTAAATACATGTGATAGAAAGGAAATATATCCATGCATCTAGATCCAAATCTAAGTACAACTCATGAGATCAATGAAACTATCAACATTAGCATATATATCATTTGTTTTACATAATACAAAGTTAAAAAATACAAATAAATCCAACTCTAAGTTTGTGCTCCATTATGCATATACTTTGACCTAGCTACATTACCCATAGGCACCTATAACTATCCTCTATGAATAGTATGCCATAAAGAGGTAGTTTGGGATCCCAATCCAACAATTTGTCCTTATATATTAGTCATCTGGGCCTGTACCTATCCTAGTTGGATGGTAGTTGCCATGTGTGCAACTCTCTCCTATACTAGGGCCTGCCAAGCCCATGCCTCTACAGCTCCCACCCCTATTAGTTGATGTGACCCATCACCATGTGCCTGTAGCTATCTTGTAGCCTCTCCCCCTAGTCTAAACTAGCCTACTTATTTTGAGACAGATGGAACCATATGATCATCTAGTGTGGTAGAGTCATATGGTACCAACACCTCATTAAATATGTCATGTTGTGCAACCATAAATAGGTATCCCTATATGACCTCCTCTATCATTGGATTTAGTAACCTATATCAACAACATATTATCAACATCACTAAAGGTTACTATGTCAGCGATCTACCTCTTCCAAACTATGCCATCCCACTGCTATGTAAGAATCATCTAGAGTCAGATGTCTAAGAGTGGTTACTAGAGAGAGAACACACACAATTGTTAAATTCAAAAATTAGGAGAGATCAAAATTGCAATATATGTATTCAAAATGAGGTGGAGATCGAATGCATTTCAATAGCTTGAAGCTTATAGCTCACTAAGCTCACAACTCTATTGCTCACAACTTACATAGCTCCTAGTTAAGTAACACAATAGCACAAGGCTTATAATCACACTATATAAATTGCACAAGGGCCAAGTAGATCTACCATCCTCATTGAATGCTCAAGATAGAAATGACTTAGAATGAGTAATACTCCACACCACACTAAATGCATTGGAGGACATGCTTATAAATAGGTTGGTTGAATGTAGGATAACTCTTCCAGTCAAGGTGAGTGGGTGGCCTCTTCCACAATGGGTGGAGAGAGCACTGAGGGAACACATTGAGATGGATGACCCCATCCCCCCGCCAAGTGACCCCATGTATACACATATGCATTATGACACTAAGATGATTTCATTATTCATATAAATAACCCTAAATAGCCTAATTATACATATAATCAAGATGAAGTAAATAGGTATAATAAATAACTAAAATAACACCCTACTAAGTGTATCTTAGGTGGGTAGTAGAATTGGGTCTTGTCAAATAATGCTGATTAGGTACCCAAGTACAATGCAACTCTAAAAAATTGGAGTAAAAGGAGAAAACCCAATGGGAAAAAACTCTCCCCCAAAAGAGAGAAAATAAAAGGAGACTAAAAGACCCACTAAAAGATGATGTTGAAGTAATCAACACTCCAAGTACATAGTGGTGATCCCCAATATCCTACTAACCATGAAAGATATATTCCTCCATAAAGAAGAGAGAGAAGGTAAGTATATAATGCCACATGGAAAATGTTGTAGTATGTCCCTCTATAATAAATGTTATATCTTCCTTTTGGAAGAAATAAACCACAAGCTATCAAACTAAAAATTTCCCACACAAGTGGAATGCAAGTAGGAGTCATGATGTAATATCTGAAAAATGCTTAAATGTCTTCCTGTTAATGCTTGTATGTGGCAAAATATGATCAGGGATCATAAGTTTAATAGTAGATTATGGAAATGAAGAAGAATACAATGAAGGGGACAAAACATCTATGGAATAAGATAGACATGGAACATTCGTTGAAAAAATGTCCATGTGAAGAGGAAAGTAAGGCTTAAAAACCATCAAAATTGAAGAAGATACTACAAATGAAGCACATAGCTCTGCAATATGAATCTCTATAGGAATTTATGAGTCATAAATAATCTCCATGTGTGTACTGATACTATAAATAGTAGAGTCATACAAAATGCTAGTTTGTGGTGGCTCTAGAAGAACAACATCTTGAATAGGGATGAAAGTAGAATCTACATTAGGAAAACTGAGGTCAAGAAAAATATCATCTTGTAGTGGGGGATCAACATAAGGAATAACACTATCTACCATAGATATGTTATCACAAGAAACAAAAGCATGAGGAAAGATTACAACAGTCTCTCAAGAGATGATAGAAAGTGGAGGAGGTGTGATGTAGGTCTTAGTAGTATCTCCAAAAATAGACTATATGATGCTCCAAATAGTGCATGAACACTCTATATATTACACATGGCAATGAAGATCTATGGAAACATGAAGTAACAGAGTGGAAGAAATATTTTCACAAGTATTATCCCATTTATTGAATCAAACAAAATTAGTGGGTGTAGAAATCTATTCATTTAGGAATGGAATACGATACTTGTGTGTGAGTAAGTATTCCATGTAAGCATGCCAAAAAGCATAATTCTCCTTTCTAAGAAGGATAACTAGTAATGAAACAACTATCCTCTTTTGGAGTCTCTCAAATGAGGTTGACATGATTGAGAGAAGACACCAGGGAAGTGCATAATTGCACCACAATACAAACTGCAATGAACTCCTAAAGCACACTCATGAAAGGGACATTGGACAAAATTGAGAATGCATCCAAGTGATTAATCAATGCTAGAGTGAGCGATAATACACATTTAAAGTGGGGATGTTAGACATAGCTAAAAATTCATCCATGTGTGAGCAATCAATACATGAATTACAATACAAAAAGTGGTAAGGCCCATAGCACATGTAACTCCCCTGAATACGACACTTTATATTTTAGTGTGATTATAATATAAATGGAACCAATAGATTGAGAATGAAAAAATATTAAGTTTTAAACAAAAAGTATTCAATTTTGAGTTACTGATCAAAAGTTATTACAATATCACATTCATATCATTAATAGTCCATTTCACTTAAATTTACACCAAATTTAAATGCACTTAAGTTAATAGAAGAAATATAGCCTTATAACTAGGTGATGGAACCAGAATTGAACCAATGACCTCCTAGTCATAACTCTATGCCTTAACTAATCCTTTTACTCACCCCTATATGTACCTTTATTATCTTCCCCCACAACCTAATAATAAATGGCTTCCCACTCATCAAAAATGCACTATTGACCCAAAAAGTGTTCAACCAACTAGAGAGGTGGGATTTGAATAGATGATCTCTCCAATTATAATTCTAGACCAACCCTCCTATGAACCCACTTGTGTATTCAAATGGATAAAATAGTACTTGAGGACAAAGTAAAAACCCAATTATTTAAAAAATAATTAATAACATAGCTATTTTGGATTTGAGGACATAATAATGTTTGTCAACTCAAATATGGAAGAGTTGCCTCCATTTGAGGAATTATAATAGGTTGTGATCAACCAAAAAAGGATTGAACACCATAATGGATGAAATGTTTCTATTGGATGGAGGGCACCAATGATAGAGGCATCTATGAGCTTGTTGCTATAAAAAACTTCATGAGCCAACATTAGTAGGCTAAAGATGAGTTTAAAAATGTCATCATATAAAAACATAATTACTAAGCTAACCAAACAATAAATCTATAGGTGAAACTCCATCAGTAGGTGCTAAAAAATGTAGATATATAGGTGAAATGTCATTTACTAAGGGAGGGCAAACTAGAGGTTGATGTAGTTGCCTTGGTGGAGGCCAGACCAAATGAAGTCGTTGACCATATAATTAGGTCATGAGCATTATAATTAATGACGTGTGGAGATCCAAGGTTAATGTGGGGATCTTGGAAGGATGTAGCAGGTAGTGTGAGCTCCAAAATAACATGCAGGTAGTTGGACAATTATGGAAGTAAGATCAGATTTGATCCTCAATAATAAAAAATATGTAGAAAGATTAAACACAAAAAAGACCCATCCCAATGTGAAAAACATCGATAGAGTATTCAATGGCATCATGGAGATTCTAAGAGCTTGATGGAGTGCCAACAAGTGGGCATTTAGACTCAGAATAGACCATATAGTGGCTGGGAATTTAGATGGAGGTCTAAAATAAGGGTTGAGCCATGGCCATGAAGCTTCAATCGTATTCCAAAGAATATCCTCCTACTTATCATGCAAAACCCAACCAAAAAACATGTACATGTAAAATTCCAACATAACAATGATACCCTATATTTTATAGAAAAGGACAAAATGATTTCAAAAAAGTACCCTAGAAATTTTTATAAACCCTCTAAAAAATTACCTCAAAAATATGCAAATAAAATCTATGTTTCAATGAAAGATTAGTAACAATAAAATAAACTAGTTAATCATGAATAATAGATTAGTGCTCTAATACCATGTGAGAATCATCTAGAATCAAACGTCCAAGATCGGTGACTGTAGAGTGAACACACAAAACTATTGAACCTAGAAATCAGAAGAGAGAAAAATTGCAATAGATGTATTCAAAATGAGGTGGAGATAGAATACATTACAATGGCTTGAATCTTACAACTCACCAAGCTCACAGTTCTATCACTTACAACTTACACAACTCCTAGCTAAGTAGCACAATAGAAAAAGGTTTATAATCACACTACATAAATGGTAAAAGGGCCAAGTAGCTCCACAATCCTCACTAAATGCTCAAGCTATAAATGTCCTAGATTGAGCAATAATCCAACCCACACTAAATGCCTTGGAGGAAAAGCCTATAAATAGGCTACTTGAGTGTAGGATGAATTAACTAGACAAGGTGAGTGGGTGAGATCTTCCACTATGGGTGGAGAGAGCACCGAGGGAACACAATGAGATGGATGGACCCATCCACCCACTAAATGACCCCATGCACTCGCATATGCATTATGATATCATGATTATGTCATTATTCACCCAAATAACCTAAATAGACTAATTATCCATATAAGCGAGATGAATAAAATATGTGTAGTAAATACCTACACCAACATGCTACATAGTTAGCCACCTTTAATAATACTATATCATCCCACTACTGCATAGTCGGCCCCCTATTTCCCTCTCATCTTACAAAATGATTCAATTGGGTTGACTCTATTCTTTATTTATAGAAACTTTTTGACCATTTATTATAAATATCTTAGGCATTTATTAATCTAATCATTTCCTACCCATTACCCTCTTCTACCCCTAGTCTACCTAAAAATTTCCTAGGGTTATTTTTGGTGTTTAGATTTGGCTTACCAGTCAATTTTCTATATTTAGCTTAATTTTAAATAAAAATTTCTCAAAAAAATTGAAATTCATGCTTTCTTACCTATGTTGAAAAATATAACAAATTGTGATGATTATGATGATAATGAAGTACTAAAAGAGGAGGATAGGATGGATAAAAAGCATTAGATAGAGGATGAAGAAGTGGTGAATAAAGATGAAGAATTAGAGATGGAGGATGAAAATCATCCTTTATCACCTAACTCTTATAGATTGTCATATGATTTTATAGAGGAATACCAAAAAGAGACAAAAATACTGCTCTTGTTAAATCATATTTTTTCTAAAGACCCAAATTGTAATGATGATGAAAACAATGATATGTGATCATTATGATTCATATATTTAAAAGTAATTTATTTTGTATTTTGTATTTTTTTTAAAAAATGGGTGTAAGAGTGAGAATCATTTGTTATATAATTATAACCATATTATCTTTTATTAATTTCAATATTTTGATTTTCTTGTAATTATGCTCTCTTTCAAAAAAAAATTACTTTGAATAAATTATATATATAATAATTTTTTTTTAAAATAATATATATTTTGAATATTTTAATTTAATAAATTAAAAAATCTATAATAATACATTTCCATCATGATGATGGGACACTTGAATGTTATAAATATCGATGATCATATAACTCTACACATAATTTAAACCTAGAAAAAAGTTGATCATTGTTTAAATTTTAGAAGCATAAAATCTCACAACTATTATTGAATCACATTTTTTATTTTTTTAAATAATAAAAAAAATAAAATATTTTTTATTTGTAAAATATAATAGCACAACTTATGATGGAAAAGGGTAATGCAAGTGTGTCAAGATTTGCATAGGGATGAACTTAACACATTATAATAAATGCCAATGAAGTTATAAAAAGGGATAACTTTATTTTATTTATTTTATTAATTTTTTAAAGAAAAATTTGAAAAAGGAAATTATATTAGTTTATTTATAGTTTTCACATGCCTACATTTCAACATACTAGATCATTTTATCATTTTAAATAAGTAATTTTTTTGTCAATTTAATAATTTAAAAATATCATACAAAATAGGAGGAAAATTAAAATATAGTAGAAAAAGAAAAAGAAAGGAAAATGAGCCACAAGATAATGAAAATTGAATATATATATATATATATATATATATATATATATATATATATATATATATATATATATATATACAAAATTCTTGATTTGTGTAATACCCATTTTTTATTTAAAATTGTATACTTATTATATTATTACGAAAAATGCTTTGAACCCTCTTTAAATTGGAGAGAAGTCCATCAATGATAGAAAAACTTAAGAAAACTGTGGCCAAAATTTTCATGCCATGTGGCCTCGAAACTATATAGTCTAAGAAGATTTATATAGAGGATGAACATATTGATTATGGCATACCTCTTCTTAATTTTGGTACTTTTTTATTCACCCTTGAATGACTTACTGACATGCTTCCTGAGTACCATCTATTCTCATAGGGTATGATAGGGAGATTGATTTGGTTCACTAAAATGGGGAAAGATTGGAGAGATCTCAATAATGATATTTTTATGACCCATGTTTACTATATGCTCGAGTATATTGATAACACTAAAGACCTTACACACTTTAATTGGAATGAATTCCTAAATCATGATAAAGAGCATGTCTTTTAAGTTGATAGAGGTACATAAATATGAAATAATATTATTGAAAAAAAGGGTTTAAAATATATGGAAGATGATTTAATAAGGTTGAGCGATCCAACATATAACAAATAAAAATAAAACTCAAATCTCATTAGAAAAATCTACTCATTACCGTTACAAAAAGAAGGTAAAATTTTGATTACAAAATGGAAGTGTAACCAAAAATCGTATGTAGAAAAAGAAAAAAAGTGGGTATGTTAAGGCATCTAAAAAAGAGGGTTCAAAGGAAACTCATTTCTCATCACATTGAGCCCAAAAATGGCCTTAAAGGTGTTTTGGAATTTTTTTTTATGTTTGTTGATCATATATATATATATATATATATATATATATATATATATATATAGGCAATACAATAACAATATCTTTTACGAATCTAGTTCAAAAGCTACATAGAACCCCAAATAATATAGTAAGCAATTTCAATCTTAAATTTACCAATAATTTTTGGATTGATTTGTACTCATGTTTACATACTTAACTAGGACATAACTCATCATATCATCTAAAGAAGACATGTAATGCCTCAATAGAAAATATTTTTGAAAATATGTCATCATGACATATATAAGTTAAATATTGCATAGAGGTTTTCTTATTTAGTAACTTATATTTATTATTATATAATTTTGATTGTATTAATGTTACTTTTTTATTTTTTCAATAAGTTAACTTCCAAATCCCACCATGTGATGGTTACATTCAAGTGGTAATGGAGGAATTTTAGATAACATTCTTGAAACACATTGATATTTTGTAAGGCATCTAAGTAAATATTAATTTATTAAAGAAATGAATATGAAATCTATAATTCTAATATTATATTTTAGGGATAACTAAGATTTATAAATTTAAGATTATTTTTATTTTTTAATATAAGAAATATTATTATTGGAATGTATAGCATTATATTAACAAAAAATATTATTATATAAGGTTACAAAACAAAGGAGCTAGACACTTCCTTTTGAAAGAGAAAATTGGATCCAAAACAACAAAATTAGTCTATAAAGGCATGTCCCAAATAATTACAAATAACTGTATAGTAGAATTTTATGCTTAAGTTATCATCCCAAGAGGCGAAGGTGGAGGATCATCCTTGGAAAACATCAACCAAGAAAGTGGTTCCACATCAGGAATCTCTAGAGAATTCTAGCATCTAGGGGGTCATTATGAATAGTGATAAGTCAACCATTAGATAGCTACACAAGAATAATAATGTTTGCCGAAGATCGCATCAGACTTACCATGAGAGCTCTAGCCATCCCTTGGTGGTGGGTGAGGGGAAAATTGGCCTCTACTTCTAGATTGACTTCTACTTCAGCACCTCTTGGGAGGAGGAGGTGGCAAATTGTAGGGTAGGCTGGTGCAAAGACTACTCCTCTAGTGGTCGAGGAACTCCTGCAGGTGGTAGAGGTTTAGAGCCATATTTTTGGGATGACCTTTATTGCCTTTCTCTATAAATTCTTCTATGCTATTATTCTCTTCCAAGAAGAATGCTATTTTGAATCATGAGGCCTATGGAATATGATTTTCTATTAATGAATATAAGAAAAATTAGGTGCCTTTTGTATTAAATAAAATTACATATATTATTTTTAGTATTAATTTATTCTGATTATGGTCATTTTTATTTTAAAATTAACTTATAATTTCATTTGTTTTATAAGGAACAAATAACACTAAATGAGGATGCAAATGACAATGACAATGATAACAATGCCGATGATGATGGTGATGGTGACAATGATGATGGTTTTAGTGTAGCTATATATAATGTTGGTGAGGAAGAGGAGGATGATGTGGAAATAGATGAATATTAACTAGAAAAATGTATAATTTTTTACATTGTAATCATTTATGCCAAAAATTGGTATATACACTATTTTTTTAATCAATTAAACTCATTTTTTATGACTATACTTGTAGTGCATATTTTATATAGAAAATTATTTTTTAAATATCCATGATGAATGTGGGTTCATTTCATTTTTAAAAATTAATATAAACAAATAATTGATTTTTTTCTAAGTTATCTACTAATTTTGATAAAAAATTATTATTATATATATTATAAAATTGTAATTATTAAGTGTTAAACTATATTAGTCATTATTTAAATGTATTTTATATATAACTAATAATTATTTTTTATTTTATAAATAATTAAATTAATAGATTATAGTATTTTTATTATTTAAATGTATTGCAATTCTATAAAACCCCATTAGGGAGGCATGCCATGATTAAACTTACCAATGTGTTTCAAGATAAAACACAAGAAGCCATATCAATTATTTTGAGGAGTGTAAAGGATGATTTTGTAATCCATATAAAAATTTAGGAATTGCCCAACAATACTTGAAAATACCTTGAATTTATACACAAAGACACTAGTCTCTAAAAAATAATTAAACGTGTGCTTGAACTACTTACTACTCCCATTAAAGTTGACATAAAACTAGTTAATTTTATTGAAAAAAATATTAGTTAGAAGGTTGTAATTGTAATCTTCTTCAAGATCAACCTTTATACTTTATTATTTAGTTGATGATATTAGGTTTAGGCTTATCTAGTTTTGAATTTTATATATATATATATATATATATATATATATATATATATATATATATATATATATATATATATATATATAAGTCAAGAAATAAACAAATCTAATGTAAACTAAATTGACACATTGTGCATCAACTCAATTTTATTCTAAAAGTCTCATTAAAAACTTGTGAGTTTGCATCAATTTGTGTGACACAAACTGCATTAGCAAAAATTGTGGATTGAGGAAATAAATAATTTTACATATAAATTAACCTAAAATTTATGTAAATGGTGATACTAAATCAACGAAATATTATAATGTTCAATATTAAATCAATACTCTTTATATGTTTGCTTGATTTCTATAGAATGCTTATAAATACTCAATAAATTGATATAGTTATAAAATGCTACATTCTCTTTCAAATTTCCTTTTAAATCTTTAAATATATTATTGTAACTATGTATTTATAAATTTCTTAAATTTAAATTAGGACCATGTTGATGCAAAAACTGAAATCAAAAGATCAAAAAATCAAATAAGATAGGATTACATTACTTCAGTGCATCTTAACAGACCTAAAACATAAATATCTAGAAATGGCTCTTAAAAATTCATTAGTCAATAAATTATATTAATTTAGATTCCCTATTTATTTGTCAATATTAGTTAAAATTAGATGGTATTGACAATTTTTTACCTTTTTATTTCCTTTCTCTCTCCTCTCCCCTTTTTCTCTCTCTTATAATTTTGATCATCTTACACATAATGTTGAAACAAATAAAATAACAAAACATATAAATATCATTTAAACTAATACTTGATAAATATATAAATCTATAAAATATAATGAGTTATAAAGTTTTAAAGACAATTTTTAAGTTTCTAATGCCAAGTCTTGGAGTGGCATGGATAAGAACAAACATTCTAGGTAGTAGACAAAACCAACCAACCAAATTGTATGTTACATCTGAATATGTAATGGAAAACTAAACAAATATAGATGTATGATTACACATTCAATTAAAAATAAGATATAAAAAACAAAGATCTTCCATTCATCATATATATATATATATAAATATATATATATATAAATATATAATTGTCTAAATGAAATGCAATGCTGCAAATCTCTGAGGTGGATTCTGTGGCGTAAGAATATATTATGTGGCCATAAAATCATGTATGAGCAATAATGAAGGGAAGAATGTTCCAGAAAGTATTAACAAAAGTGTCAATATAGTGTCAACTCAATGAAAATCCAGTTCATATAATTAGTCTTCATGTTCGTTACAAGATAACAGTACTCATCCACCTTTAAAAATTGAAACAAGTTATGATTGCCATGGCGAGTGTGAGCATTGGTGGTATTAATGATTGGATCCTTGTACAGTAGAAATGACTGTGACGGATTTAAAATTTTCGGGTTCTGCACTATGAAATGGTTGGAGTACAATAGGTCAATGTTAAACACAGGGATAAGAATCATATCAGTGTCCTTATTTAAAAGTGGTATTAATGATTAGATACTTGTACAGTAGAAATGAGTGTGATGGGTCTAAATTTTTGGGGTTCTGCACTTGAAATGGCTGGAGTCCAATCACTCAATGTTAAACACAGGCATAAGAATCATATCAATGTTTTCACTTAAAGTTTAAAGTGTAGAGTATGGTGAATCATATCAAAATGATTTAATGTTGCAGTGAGTATTTTTTTTTATTATTGAAAATATATTTAAAATAAATAATGCATTGCTGATAAACAAAATTGAATGGAAGAAATCACACTCTAAAATATTTTAGAGAAAATAAAGTTTAAAGAACATAAATAAAACTAAAAAGTTCAATATTTTAAAAAAGAATAATTTTTTTTAATGCATACACCTAAACATCATTTTTTAATGCAACGCGTGACCTGCTTAGCGTGGTTGGGCTGCTGCTCTTTTAGTGTGGGATCAATGGGATTGCTAGCCTGCCAGTGAAGTAAAACATCAGAGGTTCTCTCTGACAAAACCCTGCTCGAAGGCTACATTACATTTTTGGTTGGGTTAACGGAAGCCTTCATGATCGATGGTATAACCTAAGCATTTAACCAATATGAGATAGTGAAACGGTAAGAGTATTCTACCTTCTTTATGGAACTCTACAAAATCATTTAATTATTAAAGCAATAGTAACACTCTCTTCGGTAGGGAAATCCTCACTCACTTTGATTCTAACCTCTTTAGTTTCTTTGTACCTAGAATTTGAGGGAGACTATGTTGTAATGAAATTAATATATCATTGATATGACGAGTTATGTCCTAGTTGAGTAGGTAAACATGAGTATAAATGAATTATTGGTAAATTTTAATTCAAAATTGTTTATTATATTCCTTAGAGTTTTATATACTTTTTGAACTCGATTCATAAAAGATATTATTATTGTATTGCTTACAAATGGATATAATTTTATTAAAGAATGGGTATATTTTATGAGTTTATTTATAAAAATCATGATGACATTTTTTCCATGATATAAAAGTATTCAAGTTCACAAATAAACTCACATTAACAAAAATATTTAGATTAAATAATAAATAATTTTTTATAGTTTTTATATACACCCATAATTATTTCCATATAACCTTATTGCTTGTATAATATAAGGAGTCAAAAGGGCACATGCTCATGTTTACACAACTTGTGAAGTCATGAGAAAGCCTTACTTGGACATCTCTATGAGTTCCTCACAAGAAGTTGAGAATATATACATAATGTGCTGAAAGATTTAGTCTTTGGAGATTGGGTAGCTTGTGTAGTAGTCTAGTTTTAATACGAATATTTACGATTTGAAAACATTGAAGAGTTGTATGCAACTTCATGTTGGAAAAATATTACACAAATATTGGATGTCAGCTTATTTGTGTAGTTACTTGGTTCATCCAATATGTGAAGGTTATAGGATAAGTTTATGATTGTTGCAAACTTTTGCAATGCATAAATATTCTTTCACAATATGAAATAAAAGATAATCATTTCCATGTAGTGGAATCATTTGGAAACATGGTAGCTTGATCTCTATTATGAGTTTGTGCCAGGTGTTAATGCAAGATGAAGAGATAATGGTTTTGATAGCATGTAGAGTGTAACAAATAGAAACTAATGAGTCACAATGAAGAAGGTAATTATTTTACAATTAGAAGATGAATTGTTTCAACTTTTGTAATGGTTTCCTATACATATATAATGACTTATCTTCATTATGCAAGGGGTGGGATAATGGGATAGAGATTGATGAGTTTGGAAGAGAAATCTATATAATATGAAAGTAACCAAAATTTTTATAAAGAATTATAGTTAAAAAGATATACATAGGGAGTTTACCAACCAAAGAACCAAGTCTATTTCAAATAGAGACTTTTGGCAAGCCACAAGTTTGAATAGAGAGATAGGATGTAACACATCACTTATAAGATTATAATAATATTGTAAATAGTGCAAGTATTAAATTATTTTTATTAGTGTGTGTAGCTATATTTTCCTCTTGGATTTCAATAAAGATCATGTTTTTTATGCTTAATTATGTGTGCATACTATGAGTAAGCCCACTATTATGTGTTAAGTTCATAGGTTGCATGGTCTGATGCCATCCTTAATTCAACTCCCTAACTATGAACACATCACAAGGTTCCTATAATTAAATCCATGGATACCTCCTCCAACCTCTAGGTATGCATAGATAGAGGATTAAAAATAACTAGGTTCTTTTTGGAACATAATTAGATATTGAGAGGTGGGAGGTGAATCAGTATATCAATTAAAACTAGTCCTTTAAGTACTTTTAAAATAGACTAAAAGATATATGTAGATCAAATCAAATATGCAGAGATCATACACACACAAATACTCATGACACTAGATTTATACATTGAAAACCCAAAGGGAAAACCGACAGTTAGAATAGATGCTAGAATCTACTATTCTAATCTAGCCTCATAGTTCAAATCCTCACTAACAAACCTCACTGGTTACATTTTTAAGGGAACCAACCCTAAGGAGACACCAATCCCCTATCTAAGCACCAACTCAGCTAAGAATCACTAGTTATAATGTTTAAGGGAACCAACCTTAAGGAGACACCAATCCCCTAACTGAGTACCAAATCAACTTGTCTAATAACACCAACCAATTAGATCTCTGGAGCTACAACTCCATTTTATAAAATAGATTCATAAATGAATCCAGCTCTAGCTCTCTATTACAAGTCTAATATGTAAGTGATCATTCTCTACACATTACCTCTATGTGCCTTTTTCTTTTCTACCCCTCTATCTTTGTGTCTATATTTATCTCTATGACACACTTCATATCTATTTCGCTTTGCTCCTATTTGTCTCTATATTTATATATTTAACATAATTCACCAACAATAACTCATTCTCTCTACACTTCTACCTATGTCTAGATAATGTTCAATATAACACAATTCTAGTATAATAATAGCCTCTACCTGTGTCCTAGATATCATATTTATGAGCAAACGATATAGGTTTCCATATCTTCTATGTGTTCACACTCAATCTATAACACATCACGCTATGTTCTAGACTTAGTTCTGATTTCTTGAACTGTAAGTTTCTCACATCTTAAATTCATGCTCTATTATCATGATTCCTAGTCTTTTTCTATATTTAGCAAATCTCAAGCTTTGGTTATGATGCACATGCCTTGTTACATAGATTTGATCAGTTACATCGATCATTCTCTTTATTTGTATCATGATTTAGGGTTTTACTGTAAGTTCCTACATGTTCCAATGCTTGACCATTAGTCTGATCATAACTTTAAATCTTGACCTTTGATCTTATCTTTGGCATCATGATCTAATGATCCATATTTAATTTTCTCATCTTTGAATCGCATCCATTTGATCAATCTCTGACAGGCTCATGTTGTCTATTCAATATTTGTATGTTTCTAAACTTTAGCTTTGTTAAATTTAAAATGCATCCATTGACCTTCTTGATCCAAGCTCCCATGAGATGTTCAATTTCCATAGATGCAAAATTGTTATCTCCTTCTTTGGTTAAATGTCGAGATCTTTATTTCATCTCATTATTTCCTGCATCTTTGGATCACTTTTGCTCCATTGATCTTCTCAAACTTGCTTGGTTTTTAACTTACCACTATGTTGATAAAGATTAAGCACTTTATTCCATCTGAGTCCAGTCAATCTATTGGATCTCCTTTGTAAAAGCATCTACTCATTGTATGATCTTTTGACAAACTTGATCTTTATTTATGCTTAGCTCTCGAGAATGTGGCACTTATCATTAACACATGCCTTTTACACATTACTATTAGTTCCCACTATTGAGACACTTTTCATCCTTGCATTGCTTGTTGATGATTTGAATTTAAATCACACCATCGATTTACTGTGTAAGCTTCATGATTGTGATACTTGTCACTAGCATGTTTACTCAGAGAAGCCTTTGACAATTTGACTTTGCTATGCTCTGTTAGATCTTCTGTGTACAATTAAGTGATAGTCATTAATCAAGATGGGACAAATATAAATTCTAAGACTTAGAAAATATTAAGTCCTTTAATCACTACTCAAGCTAGTAATTGCTAGGTTGAGGGGTTGGTTTCACAATGACAACAAAGGCTTAAATCATAACTTAAGATACTAGATCTAGGCTATATCAAGTCAACATAAAAATAAAAAAAGTTTGTTGAACACCATGAATTAAACGCTTAGGGTTTAACTAAGAAACCCTATCATGTTTGAGAGCAAAGATAATTCAATTCTAAGCTCATTCCTTCTCATTTGAACTTGCAGACCATATATTCAAGATTCTCATGAAAAAACCATAATAAATCTTCTATCTATTTCCTTTACAAATTTTCATAAATGATCTTTATAAAATCATGATAACTATACAAGACCTTGTGCAAAATTGACTAAGTATGGAGACCATTTCAATATGCCTAAAAAGCTAACTTTTCATCTGCATAACTCTTGTCATGCTTAGTCACATGACCTAAAAATTAGTGCATAAGATCCTCTTACATAGGGGATTCCATCCATATATCCATTTGATCTTGAAGCCTTCATATGTGCAAGATATGGCATCATCAAAGTGCCTACTTAGTTTTATCTTGTAATCTATAAATTTGACTAAGTGTTGGAAAACATTGTCAAAACACTTGGGAACCCTACTTTGCTCAAGCATATATTTTGTTGTGCTACATTGTGTGACCTAGGATTTAGCACATATAAACTAGGCACAAAAATGAATAGATCCATTTGATCATTTTATCTTGGTACCTCTATATGTGTGAATGCTTACCTCATCAATATGCTTACTTGGATCTACTGAACCTTTTTGTAAATTTGGATAATTATAGAAACTTAGTGATTTATGTTTGAGAGGCCAACTTTGCATCCACATATCTTCAGTTGCACTTCATTGCATGTCTTCAAATTTGGTGTATAACAACTAGGGACTAATGTGATCACAACCATGTGACTAACTCCCCCGTACTCATTCACACGTGGCAATGGTGATGTCAACAAAATGCCTTCTCATCTTTTCTTGTCATAGACCCAAAATGTCTAGGTGATCACTATGAAGAACTGGATGAATTTCATTCATGACCACAAGCATTCTAATCATCCTTGACCTCTGATAGGATCCCTTGCACATCCTTAAATCACAATACTTAGTCTTAAACATCAATGACAATCACATTTCCAATAGTTCTTAATTGTCTCACATTTATTTTATCAAGACAATAAACATTCTACCATCATTTTATGAACCTCCCCTTTGATACATTTCAGACTAAAATCATGCTTAATTTAATGATAAGTCTTTTAGAAGCTAAAATTTAGACAAATTGGAGAGGAATGAAGTTATGAAACAATCTTGTGCTCAAGGTTCATTTTTTTTCAATGTTAAAACCTATCCTTGTATATTAAAGAGTCTCCTTTCCACAAAAGTTATTTTCACATGCTCAAATATTGTTGGAGGTTCTAAATGAAAGTTTGTGTGTATGTGTCATTATTCTATTATGATATTTCCTCATGCAACCAATCCTATTATAATATGGACATGTCACAAAATAATGCCTATATGGACTTACCCATCCTAAATAGTGCACCATCCCCTACATTCTCCTTCCCTTTCTTGTAGATGATATTGATGTCAAGTCCCAACATCTATGTGACCCATTTTTTTCCTTATAATGACAACCAATGTTCCAAGAAGTATTTAAAGTTTTTATGATGTGTCATCACTTTAAAGTGTCATCCCATTAGATATGGTCTCTATTGTTTAACCACATGAAAGATATCCACCATTGATTCTCATAAATAGGTTTCATCACATTATTAGCTTTGACTTGGTGACTCTTAAATATAATTGGTCACCCCTATTGCAAGATTACTGCACCTATGCCATATACCAAATCATCATAATCTAAAATGAGTATTTAGAAAACCTAGGAGTAGTTAGTACTAAAGTGATTCACATGGCCTCCTTCAACTTCTCAAATGCCTCAGTGGTTGCTTCATTCTAATGAAATGATTTATTCTTAAATAAATATATTAATGGCACTGCTATGTTTCCTTAAATCTTTAAAAATATATGATAATAACTTGTAAGACCTAAGAATCCATATAGGTTATTGATGTCTCTTGGAAATTTCCATTCTATCACTCTCTTGATCTTGTATGGGCCCAACCTGATACCTTGATGAGAGACAATGTGACCAAAGTCTTCTACCTTCTTGAACCCTAAATAAAAATTAAAAGGATTGGATTTTCTTGTGTTGCTTAAGGGAATCCAAAACCTAATTCACATGATGTAGGTCTTCCTCACATGTTTTATTTTAAATTAAAATTCATCAAATAATACTAAGATATACTTATAAAAAATGGCTTAAACAAAAAATTCATCAAATCTGGAATGTAGATTGTGCATTTGAGTGAGAAAAATTTATCACCAAAAAATCATGGTAACCCTCATGTGTTATGAGCTCTATATTATGTATATCCACATATTTTATTCTAATTTGATGATATCTTGAGCAAATATCTCGTTTTTTTAAATAAACAACACCACGTAACTCATCTAGTAAATCACCAATTACAAGAATAGGAAATTTATCTTTGATGGTGTAATTTTTATTTCTCTATAATATTGACACGTGCTAGGTGTCATCCTTATTATGCACCATCACTACTGGAGAGAAATAAGCACTATGACTATGATATATAATACTTGATTTAAACATCTCATGCAACATTTTCTCAATCTTACTCTTTTACATATATGGTTACCTATAAGGTCAAATGTTATATTTTTGGATCCCTAGTATTAAATTAATGGAATGATCATAATATATTTTGTAAGGCAATTACTTTTAGCATAAAAAAATAAAAAATTGAGTGCCCACATATAATTTTATATAGATATGGAAATGTATGAATATTTGACTATTGTACTTCTGGTGAAAATAATTTCACCAAAAATCCATCCAATATATTTTTAAGTATATTTTCAACTATTGAGGGTTTACCAATTATGGATAATTTCATGAAAAAATTACAGCTTGGATGTCTTACTTACTGAATGAAAACACATGAATAACTCTTGGAAGTTCATATAAATATTCCCTAAGGTGGTAAACCATATGATTACCAACATAATGCCTGCATAGTCCATGGTAATGGAAACCATAAGGAATTATAGTATGTATTCTACCATGGTGAGTCTAATACTACAAAATTTTCAAAAATAATAGATCCCCATCTACATTCATGACTTAAAATTATGGAGCTAGGTAAAAAAATAGTTCAAATGTGTATCCAACTTATTGTTGATGAAGTTGTGAATACTTTGAGAGTCAATCAATACTATCATACCCTAATTTCTTAGGAAACCCACAACCTTGAGGGTTTATGGCGTGTTAATATCTTAAATTTCATGGAAAGATATGGTCAAATATCTCTTGACTACTCCAAAGCATCAATAACCTATAACGTTACTTCATCATTGATGTCCTCAATTTAGAAAATATTATTTTTGATACGTGTATGTCCTCGACTATATTTTTATATCATAGTTAAAACATAACCATATACCCCATTTTTATTTAAAATATGTAGGCAATAAATTAGTAGGCTAAGTGTGGGATGACACAATAATGATATGCTGTTTGATGCTAGTGAATACCTACCTCTTATTGGATAAGAAATTTTCCTCTATCTTGCATGCCATGATATTAGAACTTAATATATTACATGGATTAAATATGTGTACCTAAAGTGAAAATTTGTCCTTGAGCCTGCCAATAAATAGTTCATTCATATTCTCATCTATTAATTGCCTATACATATAAGGATTAAATATATAATTAATGAATATAATTCTTGAATGCATCTTCATAATTGCATTGAGTAATTATCTATCACATTACTCTATGCATAGGCTAGGATAACTTGAAATAATACTCATTATCTCAATATAATAAGATATAAAAATGTCATAAGATTAGAGATTTCACATACTTGGAAGAGTGGGTGATTATCTAGAGTAAAAATAAACCCAAAATAGGGAAATATACATTAAAATGTCAAGAGGAAAGGGTTTTAAAGCCTAAGCCTATGACAGGGGGTATACCTCTTACTAGGGCTCAATATAGATAAATGATTATAAATGGGAGTATCAATGATATAATAAAGATACCACATATAAGGAAATGATGAATAAGGTTAACCTAGATCAAAGATAGATATAGGTACTAAATTAATAAGAAGATAAGTGGTGCAATGGTCAACTAATGGGAGGTCTATGCAACCTACAGTGATAGATGGTAAATTTAAGCAATGTTATAACTATACTAGCTTATTTCATATAAGGAGGAGTATAAGCAAGGATAAATAACACATCTATAGAATAAATAACCAAATAGATATTAATTATACTAAGTGAAAAAAAGAAAAATAGTAGGGATAGAGATACTTACCTTTGGGTGGACTTGTAAGTACCTAAATATCCCCCTTTGGTTTAAGTGGTACTTTGCAAAAGATATTATAGGTTCAAGACCTCAAATGGAAAGAAGAAGACCTAGAAAAACTTAATTTGGGACTCCAAATTTTGGTACACATCATCCATATGAATCTTCCTATTGAGCTTCAAGGACCATAAGTAAGATTATACCTCCAAGATAAGAATATAAACACATAACTCCTGCTTTGACTACTTAATAGTAGAAACGAAAGTGAAAATAGATTATATGGTTGTGTTGTATAGTTTATGAACAAAATATGACCCCTATATATATAGATCTAATACATATAACTAACAATGAACTCCAAGTTGATGATATTATCCAAGTCAATATAATTAGAAATATGTCAAATGACACATTATTGTATCAGATTGGATGATATAATACAAATGATAGATGAAAGACTTAGGGATTTATTAACCAAGTTGATACAATATAGGGAGAGACAAGTGTGGAACAAATTATATTAACTTGGCCAATATAATACAAATATAGTGTGGCTAACAAGACTAAATGGAAAGTAGATATATAGGTAAGGAATAAAATACTCATAGGAGTTCAGACTAATAGTAAAGAATTTATGATATAATAATATATACACATTTATTTCAATGTAACATGTGCTAATCCAATTTCATTCCCAGTGCACCTTTTAAGGTGTGTACTCAAGGAGATTGATGCAATAACAAGACCCTACAAGAGAAATTGTTGATAAAATGATAAATTTAAAAATATCAAGTATGTACCTATGTCCCATCAAAATCTCATTAGGTCTCATAATAGTGTAACATAAAATGGTGTTTTTGGATAGATACATAGTAACATAAAAGAGAATAACTAAAAATAAATGCCACAAGAATTACTAATAAATGAATGACTCAAAATAACATATACATAAATTGACTTACCTTTATGCATAAATCGTGCATGTAAATACCATAGCATAAATCATAGATGGCATAGTAAATGTAATTATAAATCCTAAGGATACAAGGTTAATAAAATAAAAGCATTGCACATGTATGCATGATGGTCAATAAATGGAAGTAATTGAAAAATATTTGAAATGATTGAAAAATGTAGAATATTTGGTAAGCCAAGATTGATAAGGTTATGTTAAAACCAAAATATCCAAGGAAAAAGATAAGTAACAGTGGAAAATCAATGAGACATCAAGCTAGGGCTGATATAAGATAAAAACAAAGGAAATACATTTGAAATAAGATAAGTGAATACTCGATGTTACATTTCGATTTAACCTTATGATTTATAACCTTTGAATCCATGGATTAGTATGGCTATTATCTGATTATTTACTTCTTTGATTTGAGATTTTTAACATATAATATAGTAGGAAAATGATATTGTTAATTAGTATACATGATATGCCATCTGTATTTTTATTCTGTACATTGTGGATATGTATTTGTTAGTTTTTATAACATTGGTTGATATTTATGATAACTTAGACTAATTATCTACTTGCTACGAGGTAGATCTAGGATAGATCCTACCCTCAAATCTTGATGAGGGAGAGCATCATCGAAGAGGATGGACTAGATGGGATGATTGAGAGATGAAGAGAAATTTCTAGTGACGCTACACACATGGACATTAAATTTTAAATGTTATACACATAAAAATGTTAGTACGTAAATAAGGAAATATTTTATGTGTTTATATTTGTAAGTGGATTTAGTCTTGTTATTTATTAGATTTCTTTAATTTAATTTTCTTGATTTTTGAGAATAAATTAAGAAAATAGATATTTAATTACTAAATAGATACTATTATTATAGATACAGTTATCTTGAAATAATAAACAATTAATGACTTAATATTTTTTAGTTAAATAATTAATTATTGTTATTTTAAAATTATTTTTCATGAAATTGAATTATCCTAATGTATTAACTGTGAGTAAAGATGAACTAAGCTTACTCTTTTTAAAAGCATGCATGAAATTACATGGAAGTTAAGAAATAGATATTATTATGATTATTTAGTCAACTTAACCTTAAGTTAAGCTAACTTGATGAACTAAGGCATAATGATCTATATAGAATACATTAAATGTTTTAATATTTGTTTAGCAAGCTAAAGTGGAAGAAAGTCTACAAATTTGAAAAATATTTAGCTATAGTTAGTAAATTTTAGAAGAAGATTAAAATATCATGGATGGGGAAAATCAAGGGGAGATTTCATGAAAAGTGAGAGTGCAAAAAATAAAGGAAGAGGATTAGTTTTATAAATTTGTAAAAAGGAGCTTTGAAAGGGATATGAAGAAGAAGTGGGAAGGAGAATTGGAAGAGAGAGATTGGAAGAAACAAGAGAAATGTGTGTTCTTCATTCAGTAAATATTAAAAAGGTTGGTTCTATATTTGTTTTCTTGTGTGCCAAATGATTTGATTTATATGTGTATTATTTATATTTGGCCTGAATTTGATTGTTAAATCTATGTTTCAAACTCTATAGACCAGTGTTTAACATTTTTTTGGACTGAGCTTATATATGTTTTGTGAAGCATATTACCTTGATTTGACTGAGTATTATTTATATGGTCCACATGTTATTTATCCTAGACCTTGTTTCACTTTGTATGGCCCACATTTTATTTTGATAAGCTTGCATTCCCCTATTTAAGACCATATCCCACCTATTATGGTCAATTTTAAACTTTATTTAAGACCAATGTTTTATTTTAAAAGGATGCATTTTATTATTTTATTGTCTGCATATTACCTTATTGGAGTTAAATACATTTGTAGGTCTATATATTTTGATATGAGACAAATTCAGATTTTGAAATCAAACTAAGTTTAAAGAATATAAATTGAAGCTACATTTTTATTGAATCTGCATTTTTATTCTTTAAGTCTATGTTTTATTTGTATAGAACATTATCCCACTTTGTATGGACTACGTGTATGTTTATTAAGCATGTGTATTAATTTCTTAAGTCTTGCATATTAATTTATTAAGCCTATGTTTATTTTAATAATACATGCATATTGTTAAATAAGTCTGCATTTTAAGTCAATATATGTGTTTTAAATATTAAAGGGCTTTAGATCACATTTGAGACTGTGTTTTATATATGTATCATATATTTTTAAGGCATCACTTATTTTATTTTATTGGTTGTGCTTCAATACAACGTAATACCTATACCATTGGCTACATTTTAAATTTTGTATGGGTAGCATCTATTTGTCAATAGTAGGTTGCATTTTAAACTTCTCTTGGGCAACATCCCATTCCAATAGGTCAAGTTCCATTCTAAGGATGCATTTCAATTATTATGTATGCATCGTCTCTTGCGTTAAATTGAGTATATCATAATTGAATAGCATTTGATTTGACTGCATCTTATATATTATATGCAGCATTTCACCTTTGATTTGATTATGTTTTCATATAGTGTCTTATTTTAAGACTTAGGAAATTAGTCATATATATATATATATATATATATATATATATATATATATATATATTTCCAAATCCATGAATGAAAAGAATATTTATTTCCTATTCATAGAGAATATGGTCGATTAAATTATTTCTATGTTTAGATATATTTATAAATCCTTTACCAAACTAAATAAAACATAAATGAATGATTATGTTTGTGTATGAAATTACATTTTTAAATATATAAAAGGTTTATCTTTTGCTATATAAGATATATATGTATGTATGCATAAGAACGTATATAGTTACAAAAAGTGTGAATGCAAATACATTTAGATCATTGAGATAAACCCTACTTGGAAAAATGACTGATTACGTTAGAAGGTATATGAAAAACATGTAGCCAAAATTATTAAATTAAATGATTAAGTTGTTATTAACTTGTTAAAAGTAGATTATTATTTAGGATTACTTGTATTCACATTTAGTGATTGCCAATATAATACTTGGTTATGTTTAGGACCAAGATTGATTGTTTATTTAAGTAATAGGTCATTGGTGACATTTAAATAATCTAGGCCCTTTTGTGAAGCATACCTGGATGATATGATCTTTTATGGACTGTGTTGTTTTACATTATAATATATGTAATATTAACACATGTTAGATTCATTATGCATTAATAAAATAAAATGAATGATTTTGATTATTCTATTCTTAGTATAGGAAGAATTTGAATGAATATTTATAAGTTTTATAATATGATATCTATGTTTATTATAGATTTCACATTGATGATACTAATAGGTAGTGAGTCAGACTCCACTAGCCTCAGTAACACCATCAATATAAGATGTAGATAATATGATCAAGTGGTTAGTTATAAAATTGACCAATTCAAGTGATCATATATTATTTAAATTTTTTAATAAAAGTAATGTTAGATATACATTGTCATTTCATATGTTTAATTTACATGTTATGAAATATCATGTTAGAAACATATTTTATTTATGATACACATCATGTAGTAAAAATCTTATAGCACCTGGGATACTAACATGCCTCTCTGGGTTCCCACACCATTCTATCTACCTATCTATGAAGAGAATGTCATTCCATAATAGGGGATTATGTGGAATATTGATGGTCCATGATTGGTGTGAAAAAGTGCTTAGATGATGCTCTCCCTACCCACTGCAGTACTTACTTGGAGACTACACTTAGGAATATCAATGATATACCATTTGGTTTGATTCAAGCTCTAAGGATATTAATATCTATTTATTGTAGTAGGATAAATGACTAAAAAAAATATAATTGTAATATGTATTTTTTATATTTGAATAACAAAATCTATATTAGTGGACCAATCGTAGCTATGTCCTGGTGTATTTAATTTCCTTGGAGTTGTATAAGATAACTATTGTATTCATTTTTTGAATTTAGAAGTACTATTGTTCTAAGTTATAGTTTAGATATGTTGTAATGTATTATTATATGGAATGAATGTTAAGTAAATTATTTAAAAAGAAAAAAAATTACTACATTTTCTAAGTACAACTTGAGGGGTTGTAACTTGTGGTATCAGAGCTTAGGCTCAAACTCTAATATGTAATGAGTTTGTTAATATTTTTTGTATTCTTATGTTTAGTAAGAAAGAATAATGGTGTAAACAAGAGAATTGGGTGAGGGTCCTTCATATGTCAATGAAAAAATCCTCCCAATGGTCCTAACATGATTTCCACTGATCATTTGACAAAGTTAGATCAGATTCTTATAGCCAAAAATGATACCAATGATCAGATAACAACCCTAGAATAAGAAGTTCATGACCAAGGTGAGGAAGAACATCAAGAAATACCAGTTGAGTACCCTACTGAGTAGGAAAATCAATAGAATACAAGAGTAAATATAGTTGCAGAGTTGTCTAGGGACATGAAAAAGGTGAGTCCACCTAAGTTTGATAGAACTACTCTAGGTGATGGAGCTGAGGCATGGCTGACTAAGATGGAGAAGTATTTTAAGATTTGAAACTACTCCAAAGTCACCAAAGAAGTTTGGGGAGCTTAACAGTTGGCTAGAGAGACAATAACTTAGTGGGCCAAAAAGAAGATGGAAATGAACGTTAACTTGAACACCATAAACTAGGAATAGTTTGTGATGTTGTTCAGATCATGGTGGTTACCATATATTTATTTTGATCAGAATCTCATAGATTTATAGAATTTGAAGTAGATAGAGTTTTTGGTGAATGAGTATTATAAGTAGTTCATCAAACTTTTGGAGTATATACCCTAGTACCAAGTTGATGAGAGGTTCAAAATCAAGAAGTTTATCATGATATTAAAACCCTAGATCGGTGGTGAGTTAGATCTTCATGGACCTTCCACCAAGGACTAGGTTTTTGAGAAGGCAGTGAATTAGGAGCAGGAGTTGAAGTCTCTTGCATAGGTCATGGAAAAGTTCAAGAAAAAGTTTAGGAATCTTAAGTCAACTTTCAAGAAGATTAATTAAAATCAAAGGAGTGGAAAATCTAAGGGGCAGTCCAATAACTAAAATTTAAAATTCAATAGTGGATTTGATAACAAGAAACTAGACAATGGGTTCGAATGAGGTTTTTAGGGAAACACACAAACTTATAGGAAAGGTCCACCTGATGGTTGTTTCAAATGCAGAGAAAATCATTATGCTTGTGAATGTCCTCAGGACAAGTCAAATAACAAAGGTTCCAATTCTTACCAAGGTAATTTTCAATAGCATATTCATGCAACAATCGATAACCAACAAATTAAATTTTAAGAATCACCCATAGAGCTATCAAGAATTTTGTTTAAACATTCAATTTCTATTTTAATAGATACATGGGTTACTGAATGTTTTATAGCTCTTCGAATGCTTAGCAATTTTATTAGAAAATCTGGATATATGGAAAATACATGGTTAGTACAATATGGGAATGACTCAAAAGTCATGGTTGACAAGTGTCTAGTTGAAGCAGTAATTAAGTTCCCTGAATTTTCAACTATAGTGGATCTATATGTATCAACACTAGGGTCATATAATGTGATTGTAGGAGTCAACTGGCTTGCTAAACACAAGGCCAAGGTTGACTGCTATTTAAATAAAGTTGATTATATTGATGTTTTTGGAAATTAGACACAAATTTAGGGTGAAAAGAGAGAGAGTTGTGGCTTAGGCAAATTTTTGTAATGCTACTCAGGAGGGCTCAAATAAAAGGGTGCCAAGCATTTATCATAAAGATAAATGAAATGAAAGAACCTATGGAACCATCTCTATAAAATTATCCATTTCTTTTACATTTCTATGATGTGTTTCTAAAAAAATTACCAGGTTTGCCTCCTAAATATGAGTTTGATTTCTCTATTTACATTATACCTAGATTGGAACCATAGTCTAAAGCACCATATAGGATGACAACCATTGAATTGGTTTAATTTAAGGCTTGACTCCAAAAATTGTTGTCGAAGGGGTTTATTAGGCTTAGTGTGTTACCATGGGGTGCACCAGTTGTTTTTGTAAAGAAGGATGGTACTCTTTGATTATGCATTGATTACAAAATGTTAAATAAAGAAACTATAAAAAATAGGTATCCAATACCTCATATAGATGATCTTTTCGATCAAATATGTGGAGAAATAGTCTTTTCAAAGATAAATATTAGAGAAGGATATCATCAATTGAGGATTCGAGATGAGGATATTTTAAAAATAGCTTTTAGAACTCATTATGGGCATTATGAGTTCACGGTGTTACCCTTTGGGTTAAACAATGCACCAACAACATTTATGAATCTCATAAAAATGTGTTTAGAGATTATTTAGATCGCTTTGTTTTGGTATTTTTTGTTGAGATATGAATAACTGGAAGCACACAATTGATTACCAAATACAAGCAACTTAATATGCAGAATTAACCAGAATCAACAAGTAACTATAATCCAAAAATAACACAAGATATGAGAGACAATACACAACTTGTATTAATACTCATACAGAAACGAATACAATAAAGAAGATGCCACTTCTTCTCCACCACCTCTTCAGAGGCTTCCCACACCTCAAGTGAATAGTAATTCTCTCCTCAAAGCTCTCTCTCTTAGGTCCCAACACCCAACTCAAACACTGAGTTGGTGTTCACCTTATACCTGTGCTCCACGCACACCACAAGTGCTCCACACACTCCACAAGTACACAAATGTACTTTAAGTACATCTCCCCTAAACCTACAACAACCAGCACCTTAATAGATCTTACTTATGGAAGGATCTTCCTTGCCTTCCTCTTTTCTCTAAGTACACACCTGTACTCCAAGTAGATCTCTCTTGATACTGCTCCCTGTTGTGTTGCTGTCCTCTCTGACTTTGCACACCTACAAATCAATCTAGTTCTACACACCTGTGAACCATGACCTTGTACACACATACACCTGCATATCAATGATCTTACTTACCATGTAGATCTCCTATAGAAGCCATGCTCACCTGATGACCAAGATCATACATACATGAAGAACCCTGCTGATTCTCCAATCCAACACCCACCTTGGTACTGTGGCACTAGGAGGAACACACCATTGCTCACCTCACACACAGAAGGAGCTTATAATAATGCTCTCTTACTCTCTAGCACAATTTTACAATACAACCATGAGTCTAATATATAGATCTCATCCAAACAATAATTAGACACCTAATTACAATAATTAGATCCACAGCTCTCAGTCTAAAATTGGCTCTCAACATGCAAACACATGGTTCATTAGCTAACTGCCTATAAAACACTCTAGCTCAAACCACATAGGTGATCGATGTCGGTCCCTATCTGCCTGGGGGTCACCGACGTCAGCTGAATTTTGACCGACATCAGTTGCCTTCTGGTCTAATCCTGTCGACATCAGTTGGCCTGACTGATTCCAGCATTTGAGATGCTCCGCCACCCTTCTGTAACCTCCTCCATGTCTGCATCAGTGAAGCTTTTAGCTCCACAACCTAACAATCTCCCACTTGGAGATAAATAGCTGCACTGTACCTGTACTTATACCCCATTTAATCTGTTTCCTAGCTTGTATCCCTCTTCAAGATCAATCCTAAAGACAACCCACCACATAACCTGTGATGTACCTCCTGTCATCCGAGTACCCTACCGCATCTGAACCTACAATCCCATGTAGTGAAGTCTTGACCCTGAATAGCATGAATCTCTGCTACTGGTCCCTCTCAAATACCTGAGAACTCACTTCTCTGAATTGGCTCCTAACTCTCTGACAACACCCACTGCTTGGGCAAACTTAGGTCTATACCAAACCTCATGTGATTTCGAAAACCAAATTGTCCAGCCCTTAGTGTGCTCCGGCTTTGCATCCTGAACCTCGCCAACACCTGATTCACATCAGCTCCCACTGGAGACAAAATCAACCTATGATCTCCCATGTCTCCCATGCCAAAGAATTTTTTTGCTCCAAATTCTTCATAGCAAACCACTAAACTAATCTTACCCTTAGCTCAGCAAAACCTTGTATGTACAACCCTTCTAGCAAACATACCATCCACATATAGTAACAGAATGATGTTGCAATCATCATCCCCTTGGTAAGTCAAACCACAGTAGTTACCCTGACATTGACTAAAGCCATGCTTCATCCTTCACCTATCAAAACTTGTACCACTGTCCTGAAGCTCCCTTAAGACCATATGACATGGCCTTCCGTCTCACGTGTCCATTCTTTCTATTCTTCAACTAAGGTATCCATTCGTCTCCATGCTTTTCATCCTGCTGGCAACCCTACCAAGTCTCCACTTGGTTCTACATCATATACCTACCATGCTCCCACTATTTCCTGGATCCTTCCTGCTCTGCAATCAACAACTAGTATAAGAAGAGGAACAACAAATTTGAGGCTTACTTACATCTTCAATCCTCCGTATGGGTGTTTGAGACTCCTTGACAGCTTGTTATCCACCCAAAATTCATTATAGTGACCGACCTCGGTCACCACACAGTCTGCATATGACCGACGTCGGTTTCCATGCACTTGTCCCTAACTACCAACTATGCCGACGTCGGTGTCTCCTGCTATCAACGTCGGTCCTCTTGACCGACGTCGGTCTTAACTAATGCCAACGTCAGTTTACCTGCCGACGCCGGTACCTACATTTCCTATGAGTGATGGCTTTTTACCTGCGAGCTCCTTTGAATCGATCCCCATGTCTCAACTGCCCTGCTCAGAAGTATCTAGTCCCATCCACTGGTCTCTATCTGCCATCTCCTCCAAGAACACCAAAGCTTTCTAGTTCTTAAGGTTGTCAAATATATCTATCTTCCGCTTAAGAACATGCATCTCCTTCCTACTCATGTGACCAAATCTACGAAGCCACGTCTCTGGAACAGAAGAAGAATCAGTAATATAAACAAGTAGATAAAGAGTACCTATTTTCTTACCACCAGCTATTTCAAGTGCATCCGCTGTGAGAGTTCTCGTGCATCTCTCATCACCCAACCTTTCTGAAGAAATTAGCCACATCTCCAAACTTGGGACATGCATGACCACCTTCAACACCCATGTGTTGGTTGCCTACAATTTCAGCTTCACTTCCCATTTGCCAATTCTTTGGCAAGGCTCACCAGCTCCTCTCCCTGGGGCTGCATGGAAAGAGGCAACTGAATCTATAAGACAAGATTCTACTTTATCCAAGAAACCTCCTAGAGCATCCTATGCCACATCACCTACAACATCTGCTTCTTCAGTTCCTTCTTGCTGATTTTCCACAAACCAACAATCTTCTTTTACCTGCTCTTTCTTTCCATAGGACAGTAAGTGACCATCTATGCTTTTCATCTCCTCCATTCTTTACTTACTTTGATCTGCCATTGCTCTACTCGCACTCAATCAGAAACCCCTGAGAGTGACCTGTAACTAAACACAAAACCGCTTCCAGCAACCTTAGCTCTGATACCACGTGTTGAGATATGAATAACCAGAAGCACACAATTGATTACCAAATACAAGCAACTTAATATGCAGAATTAACCAGAATCAAGTAACTAGAATCTAGAAATAACACAAGATATGAGAGATAATACACAACTTGTATTAATACTCATACATAAAAGAATACAATAAAGAAGATGCCACTTCTTTTCCACCACCTCTTCAGAGGCTTCCCACACCTCAAGTGAACAATAGTTCTCTCCTCAAAGCTCTCTCTCTTAGGTCCCAACACCCAACTCAAACACTGAGTTGGTGTTTACCTTATACCTGTGCTCCACGCACTCCACAAGTACACAAACGTACTTCTAGTAGATCTCCCCTGAACCTGTAACAACTTGCACCTCAATAGACCTTACTTATGGAAGGATCTTCCTTGCCTTCCTCTTTGCTCTGAGTACACACCTGTACTCCAAGTAGATCTCTCTTGATACTGCTCTGTATTGTGTTGCTATCCTCTCTAACATTGCACACCTGCAAATCAATCTAGTTTTGCACACCTGTGAACCTTGACCTTGTACACACATACACATGCATATCAATGATATTACTTACCATGTAGATCTCCTATAGAAGCCATACTCACCTGATGACCAAGATCATACATACATGAAGAACCCTGCTGATTCTCCAATCCAGCACCCACCTTGGTACTGTGGCACTAGGAGGAACACACCATTGCTCACCTCACACATAGAAGGAGCTTATAATAATGCTCTCTTACTCTCTAGCACAAGTTTACAATACAACCATGAGTCTAATATATAGATCTCATCCAAACAATAATTAGACACCTAATTACAATAATTTGATCTATAGCTCTCAGTCTAAAATTGGCTCTCAACATGCAAACACATGGTTCGCTAGCTAACTGCCTGTAAAACACTCCAACACGAACCACATAGGTGACCGCCATCGGTCCCTGTCTGCTTGGGGTTTGATGACGTCGGTCAAATTTTGACCAACGTCGGTTGCCTTCTGGTCTAATCCTGCCGACATCGATTGGCCTGATCGACACCGGCATCTGAGATGCTTCATAACCCTTCTGCAACCTCCTCCATGTCTACATCAGTGAAGCTTTTAGCTGCACAACCTAACAATCTCCCACTTGGAGATAAACAACTGCACTGTACCTATACCTGTACCAAATCTAATCTATTTTCTAGCTTGTATCCCTCTTCAAGATCAATCTTGAAGACAACCCACCACACAACCTGTGATGTACCTCCTGTCATCCGAGTACCCTACCGCATCTGAACCTACAATCCCATGTAGTGAAGTCTTGACCCTAAATAACATGAATCTCTGCTGCTGGTCCCTCTCAAATACCTAAGAACTCACTTCTTCGAATTGGCTCCTAACTCTCTGACAACACCCACTGCTTGGGCAAACTCAGGTCTATACCAGACCTCATGTGATTTCAGACACTGAACTGTCCAGCCCTTAGTGTGCTCTAGATCTGCATCTTGAACCTCACCAACACCTGATTCACATCAGCTCCCACTGGAGACAAAATCAACCTGTGATCTCCCATGTTTCCCATGCTGAAGAATTTCGCTACTCCAAATTCTTCATATCAAACCACTGAACTAATCTTACCCTTAGCTCAACAAAACCCTGTATGTACAACCCTGCTAGCAAACATACCATCCACATACAGTAACAGAATGATGTTGCAATAATCATCCCCCTAGAAAGTCAAACCACAGTAGTTACCCTGACATTGACTAAAGCCATGCTTCATCCTCCACCTGTCAAAACCTGTACAACTGTCCTGCAGCTCCCTCAAGACCATATGACTTGGCCTTCCATCTCATGTGTCCGTTCTCTCTATTCTTCAACTAAGGTATCCATTCATCTCTGTGCTTTTCATCCTGCTGGCAACCCTATGAAGTCTTCACTTGGTTCTGCATCATATACCTGCCACGCTCCCACTTTTTCCTGGATCCTTCCTGCTCTGCAGTCAGCAACTAGTATAAGAAGAGGAACAACGAATTTGAGGCTTACTTATGTCTCAGTCCTCCGTATGGGTGTTTGAGACTCCTTGATAGCTTCTTTTCAACCCAAAATTTGTTACAGTGATCGACCTCAGTCACCACACAGTCTGCATCCGACTGACGTCAGTTTCCATGCGCCTGTCCCTAACTACCAACTATGCCGACGTCGGTGTCTCCTACTACCGACGTCGGTCCTCATGACCGATGTCGGTCTTAACTAATGCTGACGTCGGTTTACCTACCGATGTTGGTACCTGCATTTTCTGTGAGTGATGGCTTTTTACCCGCGAGCTCCTTTGAATCAATCCCCATGTCTAAATTGCCCTACTCAGAAGCATCCAGCCCCATCCACTGGTCTCTGTCTGCCATCTCCTCCAAGAACACCAAGGCTTTCCAGTTCTTAAGCTTGTCAAATATATGTATCTTTCACTTAAGAACATGCATCTCCTTCCTCCTCATGTGACCAAACCTACGAAGCCACGTCTCCGCAACAGAAGAAGAATCAGTAATATAAACATGTAGATAAAGAGTACCTATTTTCTTACCACCAGCTATTTCAAGTGCATCCGCTATGAGAGTTCTCATGCATCTCTCATCACCCAACCTTTCTGAAGAAATTAGCCACATCTCCAATCCTGGTACCTGCATGACCTCCTTCAACACCCATGTGTTGGCCGCCTGCAATTTCAGCTTCACTTCCCCTTTGCCAATTCTTTGGCAAGGCTCACCAACTCCTCTCTCTGGGGCTGCATGGAAAGAGGCAACCGAATCTATAAGACAAGATTCTACTTTATCCAAGAAACCTCCCAGAGCATCCTATGCCACATTACCTGCAACATCTGCTTCTTCAGTTCCTTTTTGTTGATCTTCCACAAACCAACAATCTTCTTTTACCTGCTCTTTCTTTCCAAAGGACCGTAAGTGACCATCTATGATTTTCAACTCCTCCATTCTTAGCTTACTTTGATCTGCCATTTCTCTACTCCCACTCAATCGAAAACCCCTGAGAGTGACCTGTAACCAAACACAAAACCATTTCCTGCAACCTTAGCTCTGATACCACGTGTTGAGATATGAATAACCAGACGCACACAATTGATTACCAAATACAAGCAACTTAATATGCGGAATTAATCAGAATCAACAAGTAACTAGAATCCAGAAATAACACAAGATATGAGAGACAATACACAACTTGTATTAATACTCATACAAAAAAGAATACAATAAATAAGATGCCACTTCTTCTCCACCACCTCTTCAGAGGCTTCCCACACCTCAAGTGAACAATAATTCTCTCCGCAAAGCTCTCTCTCTTAGGTCCCAACACCCAACTCAAACATGGAATTGGTGTTCACCTTATACCTGTGCTCCACGCACACCACAAGTGCTCCACGTACTCCACAAGTACACAAACGTACTTCAAGTAGATCTCCCCTGAACTTGCAACAACCTGCATCTCAATAGACCTTACTTATGGAAGGATCTTCCTTTCCTTCCTCTTTGCTCTGAGTACACACCTGTACTCTAAGTAGATCTCTCCTGATACTGCTCCCTATTGTGTTGCTGTCCTCTCTGACTTTGCACACCTGCAAATCAATCTGGTTCTGCACACCTGGGAACCTTGACCTTGCACACACATACACCTACATATCAATGATCTTACATACCATGTAGATCTCCTATAGAAGCCATGCTCACCTGATGACCAGGATCATACATACATGAAGAACCCTACTGATTCTCTAATCCAACACCCACCTTGGTACTGTGGCACTAGGAGGAACACACCATTGCTCACCTCACACACAGAAGGACCTTATATAATGCTCTCTTACTCTCTAGCACAAGTTTACAATACAACCATGAGTCTAATACATAGATCTCATCCAAACAATAATTAGACACCTAATTACAATAATTTGATCCGTAGCTCTCAGTCTAAAATTGGCTCTCAACATGCAAACACATGGTTCGTTAGCTAACTGCCCATAAAACACTCCAGCTCCAACCACACAGGTGACCGACGTCGATCCCTATCTGCCTGGGGGTCACCGATATCAACCAAATTTTGATCAATGTCGGTCACCTTCTGGTCTAATCCTGTCAACATCGATTGGCCTGACCGATGCCAATGTCTGAGACGCTTTGCAGTCCTTCTGCAACCTCCTCCATGTCTACATCAGTGAAGCTTTTAGCTCCACAACTTAACAATCTCCCACTTGGAGATAACCAGCTGCACTGTACCTATACCTGTACCCCATCTAATCTATTTCCTGGCTTGTATCCCTCTTCAAGATTAATCCTGAAGACAACCCACCACACAACCTGTGATGTACCTTCTGTCATCTGAGTACCCTGCTGCATACGAACCTACAATCCCATGTAGTGAAGTCCTGACTCTGAATAGCATGAATCTCTGCTACTGGTCCTTATCAAATACCTGAGAACTCACTTCTCTGAATTGGCTCCTAACTCTCTGACAACACCCACTGCTTGGGCAAACTCAGGTCTATACCAGACCTCATGTGATTTTGGACACTGAACTGTCCAGCCCTTAGTGCGCTCCGGCTCTGCATCCTAAACGTCGCCAAAACCTGATTCACATTAGCTCCCACTGGAGACAAAATCAACCTGTGATCTCCCATGTCTCCCATGCTGAAGAATTTTGCTGCTCCAAATTCTTCATAGCAAACCACTGAACTAATCTTACCCTTAGCTTAGCAAAACCCTATATGTACAACCCTGCTAGCAAACATACCATCCACATACAGTAATAGAATGATGTTACAATCATCATCCCCCTGGTAAGTCAAACCACAACAGTTACCCTGACATTGACTAAAGCCATGCTTCGTCCTCCACCTGTCAAAACCTATACCACTGTCTTGAAGCTCCCTCAAGTCCATATGACCTAGCCTTCTGTCTCACGTGTCCATTCTCTCTATTCTTCAACTAAGGTATCCATTCGTCTCTGTGCTTTTCATCCTGCGGGCAACCCTACCAAGTCTCCGCTTGGTTCTGCATCATATACCTGCCACGCTCCCACTATTTCCTAGATCCTTCCTGCTCTGCAGTCAACAACTAGTATAAGAAAAGGAACAATGAATTTGAGGCTTACTTATGTCTTCAGTCCTCCGTATGGGTGTTTGAGACTCCTTGACAGCTTGCTATCCACCCAAAATTCGTTACAGTGACCGACCTCAGTAACCACACAATCTGCATCTGATCGATGTTGATTTCCATGCGCCTGTCCCTGACTACCAACTATGCCGATGTTGGTTTACCTGTCGATGCCAGTTCCTGCATTTCCTGTGAGTGATGGCTTTTTACCCGTGAGCTCCTTTGAATCAATCTCCATGTCCAAATTGCCCTACTCAGAAGTATCCAGCCCCATCTAATGGTCTCTGTCTGCCATCTCCTCCAAGAACACCAAGGCTTTCCAGTTCTTAAGCTTGTCAAATATATCTGTCTTCCATTTAAGAACATGCATCTCCTTCCTACTCATGTGACCAAACCTACAAAGCCACGTCTTCGCAACAGAAAAAGAATCAGTAATATAAATAATTAGATAAAGAGTACCTATTTTCTTACCACCAGCTAATTCAAGTGCATCCACTGTGAGAGTTCTCGTGCATCTCTCATCACCCAACCTTTCTGAAGAAATTAGCCACATCTCCAAACCTGGGACCTGCATGACCTCCTTCAACACCCATGTGTTGGCCGCCTACAATTTCAGCTTCACTTCCCCTTTGCCAATTCTTTAGCAAGGCTCACCAGCTCCTCTCCGTAGGGCTGCATGGAAAGAGGCAACCGAATCTATAAGACAAGATTCTACTTTATCCAAGAAACCTCTCAGAGCATCCTGTGCCACATCACCTGCAACATCTGCTTCTTCAGTTCCTTCTTGCTGATCTTCCACAAACCAACAATCTTCTTTTACCTGCTCTTTCTTTTCATAAGACCATAAGTGATCATCTGTGCTTTTCAACTCCTCCATTCTTAGCTTACTTTGATCTGCCATTGCTCTACTTCCACTCAATCAGAAACCCCTAAAAGTGACCTCTAACCAAACACAAAACTACTTTCTGCAACCTTAGCTCAGATATCACATTTTGAGATATGAATAAGCGAAAGCACACAATTAATTACCAAATACAAGCAACTTAATATGCGAAATTAACCAGAATCAACAAGTAACTAGAATCTAGAAATAACAGAAGATATGAGAGACAATACACAACTTATATTAATATTCATATAGAAAAGAATACAATAAAGAAGATGCCACTTCTTCTCCACCACCTCTTCAGAGGCTTCCCACACCTCAAGTGAACAGTAATTTCTCCTCAAATCTCTCTCTCCTAGGTCCCAACACCCAACTCAAACACTGAGTTGGTGTTCACCTTATACTTGTGCTCCACGCACAACACAAGTGCTCCATGCACTCTACAAGTACACAAACGTACTTCAAGTAGATCTCCCCTGAACCTGCAACAACCTGCACCTCAATAGACCTTACTTATGGAAGGATCTTCCTTGCCTTCCTCTTTGCTCTGAGTACACACCTGTACTCCAAGTAGATCTCTCATGATACTGCTCCCTATTGTATTACTGTCCTCTCTCAATTTGCACACCTGCAAATCAATCTGGTTCTACACACCTGTGAACCTTGACCTTGCACACATATACACCTGCATATCAATGATCTTACTTACCATGTATATCTCCTATAGAAGCCATGCTCACCTGATGACCAAGATCATACATATATGAACCCTGCTGATTCTCCAATCCAGCACCCACCTTGGTACTATGGCACTAGGGGGAACACACCATTGCTCACCTCACACACAGAAGGAGCTTATAATAATGCTCTCTTACTCTCTAGCACAAGTTTACAATACAACCATGAGTCTAATATATAAATCTCATCCAAACAATAATCAGACACTTAAATACAATAATTAGATCCGTAGCTCTCAGTGTAAAATTTTCTCTCAACATGCAAACACATGGTTCATTAGCTAACTGCCTGTAAAACACTCCAGCTCAAACCACACAAGTGACCGATGTCGGTCCCTGTCTGCCTGGGGGTCACTGACGTTGACTGAATTTTGACCGACGTCAGTTGCCTTCTGGTCTAATCCTGCTGACGTCGGTTGGCCTGATTGATGCCGACATCTGAGACACTCTGCAACCTCCTCCATGTCTGCATTAGTGGAGATTTTAGCTCCACAACCTAACAATCTCCCACTTGGAGATAAACAGCTGCACTGTACTTGTCCCTGTACCTCATCTAATCTATTTCCTGTCTTGTATCCCTCTTCAAGATCAATCCTAAAGACAACCCATCACACAACCTGTGATGTTCCTCCTGTCATCCGAGTACCCTGCCGCATCTGAACCTACAATCCCATGTAGTGAAGTCCTGACCCTGAATAGCATGAATCTCTGCTGCTGGTCCTCAAATACCTGAGAACTCACTTCTCTGAATTTACTCCTAACTCTCTGACAACACCCACTGCTTGGGCAAACTCAGGTCTATACCAGACCTCATGTGATTTTGGACACTGAACTGTCCAGCCCTTAGTGTGCTCTGGCTCTACATCCTAAACCTAACCAACACCTGATTCACATCAGCTCCCACTGGAGACAAAATCAACTTGTGATCTCCCATGTCTCCCATGCCAAAGAATTTCACTGCTTCAAATTCTTCATAGCAAACCACTGATCTAATCTTACCCTTAGCTCAGCAAAACCCTATATTTACAACCCTGCTAGCAAACATACCATCTACATACAGTAACAAAATGATGTTGCAATCATCATCCCCTTGGTAAGTCAAACCACAGTAGTTACCCTGACATTAACTAAAGCCATGCTTCGTCCTCCACCTATCAAAACCTGTACCACTGTCCTGAAGCTCCCTCAAGACCATATGACCTGGCTTTCTATCTCACATGTCCATTCTCTCTATTCTTCAACTAAGGTATCCATTCGTCTCTGTGATTTTCATCCTGCTGGCAACCCTACCAAGTCTTCGCTTGGTTCTGCATCATATACCTGCCATGCTCCCACTATTTTTTGGATCCTTCCTGCTCTACAGTAAGCAACTAGTATAATAAGAGGAACAACAAATTTGAGGCTTACTTACATCTTCAATCCTCTGTATGGGTGTTTGAGACTCCTTGACAGCTTGTTGTCCACCCAAAATTCATTAAAGTGACCGATCTCGGTCACCACACAGTCTGCATCTGACCGATGTCAGTTTCCAAGTGCCTGTCCCTGACTACCAACTATGCCGATGTCGGTGTCTCCTGCTGCCGAGGTCGGTCCTCGTGACCGATGTCGGTCTTAACTACTGTCGATGTATGTTTACCTGCCAATGCCTGTACCTGCATTTCCTGTGAGTGATGGCTTTTTACCAGTGAGCTCCTTTGAATAAATCCCCATGTACAAACTACCCTGCTCAGAAGTATCCAACCCCATCCACTAGTCTCTATCTACCATCTCCTCTAAGAACACCAAGGCTTTCCAGTTCTTAAGCTTGTCAAATATATCTGTCTTCCACTTAAGAAGATGCATCTCCTTCCTGCTCATGTGACCAAACCTACGAAGCCACGTCTTCGCAACAGAAGGAGAATCAGTAATATAAACAAGTAGATAAAGAGTACCTATTTTCTTACCACCAGCTAATTCAAGTGCATCCGCTATGAGAGTTCTCATGCATCTCTCATCACCTAACCTTTCTGAAAAAATTAGCCACATCTCCAAACCTGGGACCTGCATGACCTCCTTCAACACCCATGTGTTGGCCGCCTACAATTTCAGCTTCACTTCCCCGTTGCCAATTCTTTGGAAAGGCTCACCAGCTCCTCTCCCTAGGGCTGCATGGAAAGAGGCAACTGAATCTATAAGACAAGATTTTACTTTATCCAAGAAACCTCCTAGAGCATCCTGTGCCACATCACCTGCAACATCTGCTTCTTCAGTTCCTTCTTGCTAATCTTCCACAAACCAACAATCTTCTTTTACCTGCTCTTTCTTTCCATAAGACCATAAGTGACCATCTGTGCTTTTCAACTCCTCCATTCTTAGCTTACTTTGATCTGCCATTACTCTACTCCCACTCAATCGAAAACCCCTGAGAGTGACCTGTAACCAAACACAAAACTGCTTCCTGCAACCTTAGCTCTGATACCACGTGTTGAGATATGAATAATCAGAAGCACACAATTGATTACCAAATACAAGCAACTTAATATGCGGAATTAACTAGAATCAACAAGTGACTAGAATCCATAAATAACACAAGATATGAGAGACAATACACAACTTGTATTAATACTCATACAGAAAAGAATACAATAAAGAAGATGCCACTTCTTCTCCACCACCTCTTCAGAGGCTTCCCACACCTCAAGTGAACAGTAATTCTCTTCTCAAAGCTCTCTCTTAGGTCCCAACACCCAACTCAAACACTGAGTTGGTGTTCACCTTATACCTATGCTCCACGCACACCACAAGTGCTCCACGCACTCCACAAGTACACAAATGTACTTCAAGTAGATCTCCCCTGAACTTGCAACAACCTGCACCTCAATAGACCTTACATATGGAAGGATCTTCTTTGCCTTCCTTTTTGCTCTGAGTACACACCTGTACTCTAAGTAGATCTCTCCTAATACTGCTCCTTGTTGTGTTGCTGTCTTCTCTGACTTTGCACACCTGCAAATCAATTTGGTTCTGCACACTTGTGAACCTTGACCTTGCACACACATACACTTGCATATCAATGATCTTACTTACCATGTAGATATTCTATAGAAGCCATGCTCACCTGATGACCAAGATCATACATACATGAAGAACCTTGCTGATTCTCCAATCCAGTACCCACCTTGGTACTGTGGCACAAGGAGGAACACACCATTGCTCACATCACACACAGAAGGAGCTTATAATAATGCTCTCTTAATCTCTAGCACAAGTTTACAATACAACCATGAGTCTAATATATAGATCTCATCCAAACAACAATTAGACACCTAATTACAATAATTAGATCTGCAGCTCTCAGTCTAAAAGTGGCTCTCAACATGCAAACACATGGTTCGTTAGCTAACTGCCCGTAAAACACTCCAGCTCGAACCACACAGGTGACCGACGTCGGTCCCTGTCTGCCTAGGGGTCACTGATGTCGGCTGACTTTTGACTAATGTCAGTTGCCTTTTGGTCTAATCCTACCGACGTCGATTGGCCTGATCGACGCCAGCATCTGAGAGGCTCCACAACCCTTCTGCAACCTCTTCCATGTCTGCATTAGTGAAGCTTTTAGCTCCACAACCTAACAATCTCCCACTTGGAGATAAACAACTGCATTGTACTTATACCTGTACCCTGTCTAATCTGTATCCTGGCTTGTATCCTTCTTCAAGATCAATCTTAAAGACAACCCACCACACAACCTGTGATGTACCTCCTGTCATCTGAGTACCCTGCCACATCTGAACCTAGAATCCCATGTAGTGAAGTCCTAACCCTGAATAGCATGAATCTCTGCTACTGGTCCCTCTCAAATGCTTGAGAACTCACTTCTTCGAATTGGCTCCTAACTCTCTGACAACACCCACTACTTGGGAAAACTCAGGTCTATACCAGACCTCATGTGATTTTGGACACTGAACTGTCCAGCCTTTAGTGTGCTTCGGCTCTACATCTTGAACCTCACCAACACCTGATTCACATTAGATCCCACTAGTGACAAAATCAACCTGTGATCTCCCATGTCTCCCATGCCAAAGAATTTCACTGCTCCAAATTCGTCATAGCAAACCACTGAACTAGTCTTACCCTTAGCTCAGCAAAACCCTGTATGTACAACCTTGCTAGCAAACATACCATCCACATAAAATAACAAAATGATGTTGCAATCATCATCCCCCTGGTAAGTCAAACCACAGTAGTTACCCTGACATTGACTAAATCCATGCTTCATCCTCCACCTCTCAAAACCTCTACCACTGTCCTGCAGCTCCCTCAAGACCATATGACCTAGCCTTCCGTCTCACGTGTCCATTATTCTTCAACTAAGGTATTCATTCGTCTCTATGCTTTTCATCCTGTTGGCAACCCTACCAAGTCTCTGCTTGGTTCTGCATCATATACCTGCCACGATCCCACTGTTTTTTGGATCCTTCCTTCTCTGTAGTCAACAACTAGTATAAGAAGAGGAACAATGAATTTGAGGCTTACTTGCATCTTCAATCCTCCATATGGGTGTTTGAGACTCCTTGACAGCTTGCTGTCCACCCAAAATTCATTACAATGACCGAACTTGGTCACCACACAGTCTGCATCTGATCGACGCTGATTTCCATGCACCTATCCCTGACTACCAACTATGCCGATGTCGGTGTCTCCTGCTGCCGACGTCGGTCCTCGTGACTGACGTCGGTCTTAACTACTACCTATGTCAGTTTACCTGCCGATGCTGGTACCTGCGTTTCCTATGAGTGATGGCTTTTTACTCGCGAGCTCCGTTGAATCAATCCCCATGTCTAAACTGCCATGCTCAGAAGTATCCAGCCCCATCCACTGGTCTCTATCCGCCATCTCCTCCAAGAACACCAAGGATTTTTAGTTCTTAAGCTTGTCAAATATATCTGTCTTCTGCTTAAGAACATGCATCTCCTTCCTGCTCATGTGACCAAACCTACGAAGCCAGGTCTCCACAACAAAAGAAGAATTACTAATATAAACAAGTAGATAAAGAGTACGTATTTTCTTACCACCAGCTAATTCAAGTGCATCCGCTGTGAGAGTTCTTGTGCATCTCTCATCACCCAACCTTTCTGAAGAAATTAGCCACATCTCCAAACCTGGGACCTGCATGACCTCCTTCAACACCCATGTGTTGGCCGCCTGCAATTTCAGCTTCACTTCCCCTTTGCCAATTTTTTGGCAAAGCTCACCAGCTCCTCTCCCTAGGACTGCATGGAAAGAGGCAACTGAATCTATAAGACAAGATTCTACTTTATCCAAGAAACCTCCTAGAGCATCGTGTGCCACATCACCTGCAACATCTGCTTCTTCAGTTCCTTCTTACTGATCTTCCACAAACCAACAATCTTTTATTACCTACTGTTTCTTTCCATAGGACCTTAAGTGACTATCTGTGCTTTTCAACTCCTCCATTCTTAGCTTACTTTGATCTGCCATTGCTATAATCCCACTCAATCAGAAACCCCTGAGAGTGACCTGTAACCAAACACAAAACCGCTTCCTGCAACCTTAGCTCTGATACCACGTGTTGAGATATGAATAACCGAAAGCACACAATTGATTACCAAATACAAGCAACTTAATATGCGGAATTAACCAAAATCAACAAGTAACTAGAATCTAGAAATAACACAAGATATGAGAGACAATACACAACTTGTATTAATACTCATACAGAAAAAAATACAATAAAGAAGATGCCACTTCTTCTCCACCACCTCTTCAGAGGCTTCCCACACCTCAAGTGAACAGTAATTCTCTCCTCAAAGCTCTCTGTCTTAGGTCCCAACACCCAACTCAAACACTGAGTTGGTGTTCACCTTATACCTGTGCTCCACGCACACCACAAGTGCTCCACGCATTCCACAAGTACACAAAGGTACTTCAAGTAGATCTCCCCTAAACTTGTAACAACCTACACCTCAATAGACCTTATTTATGGAAGGATCTTCCTTGCCTTCCTCTTTGCTTTGAGTACACACCTGTACTCCAAGTAGATCTCTCCTGATACTGCTCTCTATTGTGTTGCTGTCCTCTCTGACTTTACACACCTGCAAATCAATCTAGTTCTGCACCCCTGTGAACCTTGACCTTGCACACACATACACCTGCATATCAATGATCTTACTTACCATGTAGATCTCCTATAGAAGCCATGCTCACCTGATGACCAAGATCATACATACATGAATAACCCTGCTGATTCTCCAATCCAGCACCCACCTTGGTACTGTGGCACTAGGAGGAACACACCATTGCTCACCTCACACACAGAAGGAGATTATAATAATGCTCTCTTACTCTCTAGCACAAGTTTACAATACAACCATGAGTCTAATATATAGATCTCATCCAAACAATAATTAGACACCTAATTACAATAATTTGATCTACAGCTCTCAGTCTAAAATTGGCTCCCAACATGTAAACACATGGTTCGTTAGTTAACTGCTTGTAAAAAACTCCAGCTCGAACCACACAAGTGACCAACATCGGTCCTTGTCTACTTGGGGGTCACCGACGTCTGCCGACTTTTGTCTGACGTCGGTTGCTTCTAGTCTAATCCTGCCGACATTGGTTGGCCTGACTGACGTCGACGTCTGAGATGCTCTGCAACCCTTATGCAACCTCCTCCATGTCTGTGTTTCCTGTGAGTGATGGCTTTTTACCTGTGAGCTCCTTTGAATCAATCCCCATGTCCAAACTACCCTGCTCAGAAGTATCTAGCCCCATCCACTGGTCTCTGTTCGCCATCTCCTATAAGAAAACCAATGCTTTCTAGTTCTTAAGATTGTGAAATATATTTGTCTTCCGCTTAAGAACATGCATCTCCTTCCTGCTCATGTGACCAAACCTACGAAGCCACGTCTCCACAATAGAAGAAGAATCATTAATATAAATAAGTAGATAAAGAGTACCTATTTTCTTACCACTAGCTAATTCAAGTGCATCCACTGTGAGAGTTCTCGTGCATTTCTCATCACCCAAATTTTTCAAAGAAATTAGCCACATCTCAAAACTTGAGACCTGCATGACCTCCTTCAACACCCATGTGTTGGCTGCCTGTAATTTCAGCTTCACTTCCCCTTTGCCAATTCTTTGGCAAGGCTCACCAGCTCCTCTCCCTAGGGCTGCATGGAAAGAGGCAACTGAATCTATAAGACAAGATTCTACTTTATCCAAGAAACTTCCCAGAGCATCATGTGCCACATCACCTACAACATCTGCTTCTTCAGTTCCTTCTTGCTAATCTTCCACAAACCAACAATCTTCTTTTACCTGCTCTTTCTTTCCATAAGACCGTAAGTGACCATCTATGCTTTTCAACTCCTCCATTCTTAGCTTACTTTGATCTGCCATTGCTCTACTCCCACTCGATCAAAAACCCCTGAGAGTGACCTGTAACCAAACACAAAACCGCTTCCTGCAACCTTAGCTCTGATACCACGTGTTGAGATATGAATAACCGAAAGCACACAATTGATTACCAAATACAAGCAACTTAATATGCAGAATTAACCAAAATCAACAAGTAACTAGAATCTAAAAATAACACAAGATATGACAGACAATACACTTGTATTAATACTCATATAAAAAAGAATACAATAAAGAAGATGCCACTTCTTCTCCACCACCTCTTCAAAGGCTTCGCACACCTCAAGTGAAAAGTAATTCTCTCCTCAAAGCTCTCTCTCCTAGGTCTCAACACCCAACTCAAACACTGAGTTGGTGTTCACCTTATACCTGTGCTCCACGAACACCACAAGTGCTCCACACACTCCACAAGTACACAAACTTATTTCAAGTAGATCTCCCCTAAACCTGCAACAAATTACACCTCAATAGACTTTACTTATGGAAGGATCTTCCTTGCCTTCCTCTTTGTTTTGAGTACACACCTGTACTCCAAGTAGATCTCTCCTAATACTGCTCCCTGTTGTGTTGCTGCCCTCTCTAACTTTACACACCTGCAAATAAATTTGGTTCTGCACACCTGTGAACCTTGACCTTGCACACACATACACCTGCATATCAATGATCTTACTTACCATGTAGATCTCCTATAGAAGCCATGCTCACCTGATGACCAAGATCATACATACATGAAGAACCTTGTTGATTCTTCAATCCAGCACCCACCTTGGTACTGTGGCACTAGGAGGAACACACCATTGCTCACCTCACACATAAAAGGAGCTTATAATAATGCTCTCTTACTCTCTAGCACAAGTTTATAATACAACCATGAGTCTAATATATAGATCTCATCCAAACAATAATTAGACACCTAATTACAATAATTAGATCTGTAGCTCTCATTCTAAAATTGGCTCTCAACATGCAAACACATGGTTCGTTAGCTACCTACCCATAAAACACTCTAGCTAAAACCACACAGGTGACCGACGTCGGTCCATATCTGCCTGGGGGTCACCAACGTCAGTCGACTTTTGACCGATGTCGATTGCCTTTTGGTCTAATCCTACCGACGTCGGTTGGCCTAAGCGACGCCAGCGTCTGAGACGGTCTGCAACCCTTCTGTAACCTCCTCCATGTCTGCGTTTCTTGTGAGTGATGGATTTTTACCTGTGAGCTCCTTTGAATCAATCCCCATGTCCATATTGCCCTACTCAGAAGTATCTAGCCTGATCCACTGGTCTCTGTCTGCCATCTCTTCCAAGAACACCAAGGCTTTTCAATTCTTAAGCTTGTCAAATATATTTGTCTTCCGCTTAAAAACATGCATCTCCTTCCTGCTCATGTGACCAAACCTATGAAGCCACGTCTCTACAACAGAAGAAGAATTAGTAATATAAACAAGTAGATAAAGAGTACTTATTTTCTTACCACCAGCTAATTCAAGTGCATCCACTATGAGAGTTCTCATGCATCTCTCATCACCCAACTTTTCTGAAGAAATTAGCCACATCTCCAAACCTAGGACCTGGATGACCTCCTTCAACACCCATGTGTTGGCCACCTGTAATTTCAGCTTCACTTCCCCTTTGCCAATTCTTTGGCAAGGCTCACCAGCTCCTCTCCTTGGGGCTGCATGGAAAGAGGCAATCGAATCTATAAGACAAGATTCTACTTTATCCAAGAAACTTCCTAAAGCATCCTGTGCCACATAACCTGCAACATCTGCTTCTTCAGTTCCTTCTTGCTGATCTTCCACAAACCAACAATCATCTTTTACCTGCTCTTTCTTTCCATAGGACAGTAAGTGACCATCTGTGCTTTTCGACTCCTCCATTCTTAGTTTACTTTGATCTATCATTGCTCTACTCCCACTCAATCAGAAACCCCTGAGAGTGACCTGTAACCAAACACAAAACCGCTACCTGCAAACTTAGCTCTGATACCACGTGTTGAGACATGAATAATCAAAAGCACACAATTGATTACCAAATACAAGCAACATAATATGTGGAATTAACTAGAATCAACAAGTAACTAGAATCCAAAAATAACACAAGATATGAGAGACAATACACAACTTGTATTAATACTCATACAGAAAAGAATACAATAAAGAAGATGCCACTTCTTCTCCACCACCTCTTCAGAGGCTTCCCACACCTCAAGTGAACAGTAATTCTCTCCTCAAAGCTCTCTCTCTTAGGTCCCAACACCCAACTCAAACACTGAGTTGGTGTTCACCTTATACCTATGCTCTACGCAGACCACAAGTGCTCCACACACTCCACAAGTACACAAATGTACTTCAAGTAGATCTCGCCTGAACCTTTAACAACCTGCACCTCAATAGACCTTACCTATGGAAGCATCTTCCTTGCCTTCCTCTTTGCTCTGAGTACACACCTGTACTCCAAGTAGATCTCTCCTGATAATGTTCCCTATTGGGGTGATGTCCTCTTTGACTTTGCACACCTGTAAATCAATCTAGTTCTGCACACCTGTGAACCTTGACCTTACACACACATACACCTGCATATCAATGATCTTACTTACCATATAGATCTCCTATAGAAGCCATGCTCACTGATGACCAAGATCATACATACATGAAGAACCCTGCTGATTCTCCAATCCAGCACCCACCTTGATACTGTGGCACTAGGAGGAACACACCATTGCTCACCTCACAAACAGAAGGAGCTTATAATAATGCTCTCTTACTCTCTAGCACAAGTTTAAAATACAACAATGAGTCTAATATATAGATCTCATCTAAACAATAATTAGACACCTAATTACAATAATTAGATCCGTAGCTCTCAGTCTAAAAATGGCTCTCAACATGCAAACACATGGTTTGTTAGCTAATTGCCCATAAAACACTCCAGCTCGAACCACACAGGTGACCGACGTCGGTCCCTATTTGCTTGGGGGTCGCCGATGTCGGCTGAATTTTGATCGACGTCGATTGCCTTTTGGTCTAATCCTGTCGACGTTGGTTGGCCTGACCGACACCAGAATTTTAGACGCTCCACAACCCTTCTGCAACCTCCTCCATGTCTGCATTTCTTGTGAGTGATGGCTTTTTATCCGCAAGCTCTTTTGAATCAATCCCCATGTCCAAATTGCCCTGCTCAGAAGTATCCAGCCCCATCCACTAGTCTCTGTCTGCCATCTCCTCCAAGAACACCAAGGCTTTCCAGTTCTTAAGCTTGTCAAATATATCTATCTTCTGCTTAAGAACATGCATCTCCTACCTGCTCATGTGACCAAACCTACGAAGCCACGTCTTCGCAACAAAAGAAGAATCAGTAATATAAACAAGTAGATAAAGAGTACCTATTTTCTTACCACCAGCTAATTCAAGTGCATCCACTATGAGAGTTCTCGTGCATCTCTCATCACCCAATGTTTTAGAAGAAATTAGCCACATCTCCAAACCTGGGACCTGCATGACCTCCTTCAACACCAATGTGTTGGCCACCTACAATTTTAGCTTCACTTCCCCTTTGTCAATTCTTTGGCAAGGCTCACCAGCTCCTCTCCCTGGGGCTGCACGGAAAGAGGCAACCGAATCTATAAGACAATATTCTACTTTATCCAAGAAACCTCTCAGAGCATCCTGTGCCACATCACCTGCAACATCTGCTTCTTCAGTTCCTTCTTGCTGATCTTCCACAAGCCAACAATCTTCTTTTACCTGCTCTTTCTTTCCATAGGACCATAAGTGACCATCTACGCTTTTCAACTCCTCCATTCTTATCTTACTTTGATCTGCCATTGCTCTCCTCCCACTCGATCAAAAACTCTTGAGAGTGACCTGTAACCAAACACAAAACTGCTTCCTGCAACCTTAGCTCTGATACCACGTGTTGAGATATGAATAACCAGAAGCACACAATTTATTACCAAATACAAGCAACTTAATATGCAGAATTAATCAAAATCAACAAGTAACTAGAATCCAGAAATAACATAAGATATGAGAGACAATACACAACTTGTATTAATACTCATACAGAAAAGAATACAATAAAGAATATGCCACTTCTTCTCCACCACCTCTTCAGAGGCTTCCCACACCTCAAGTGAAAAGTAATTCTCTCCTCAAAGCTCTCTCTCTTAGGTCCCAACACCCAACTCAAACACTGAGTTGGTGTTCACCTTATACCTGTGCTCCATGCACACCACAAGTGCTCCACGCACTCCACAAGTACACAAAGGTACTTCAAGTAGATCTCCCCTGAACCTGCAACAACCTGCACCTCAATAGACCTTAGTTATGGAAATATCTTCCTTGCCTTCCTCTTTGCTCTGAGTACACACCTGTACTCCAAGTAGATCTCTCCTGATACTACTCCTTGTTGTGTTGCTGTCCTCTCTGACTTTGCACACCTGCAAATCAATCTGGTTCTGCACACCTGTGAACCTTGACCTTGCACACACATACACCTGCATATCAATGATCTTACTTACCATGTAGATCTCCTATAGAAGCCATGCTCACCTGATGATCAAGATCATACATACATGAAGAACCCTGCTGATTCTCCAATCCAACACCCACCTTAGTACTATGGCACTAGGAGGAACACACCATTGCTCACCTCAGACACAGAAAGAGCTTATAATAATGTTCTCTTACTCTCTAGCACAAGTTTACAATACAACCATGAGTCTAATATATAGATCTCATCCAAACAATAATTAGACACCTAATTACAATAATTTGATCTGTAACTCTCAGTCTGAAATTGGCTCTCAACATGCAAACACATGGTTCATTAGCTAACTGGCCATAAAACACTCCAGCTCGAACCACACAGGTGACCGACGTCGGTCCCTGTCTGCCTGGGGGTCGGTTATGTCGGCTGAGTTTTGACTGACGTTGGTTGCCTTCTAGTCTAATCCTGCTGACGTCGGTTGGCCTAACCGATGCCAACGTCTGAGATGCTCCACAACCCTTCTGCGACCTCCTCCATGTCTGTGTTTGTTGTGAGTGATGGATTTTTACCCGCAAGCTCCTTTAAATCATTCCCCATGTCCAAACTGCCCTGCTCAGAAGTATCCAGCCCCATCCACTGGTCTCTGTCCACCATCTCCTCCAGGAACACCAAGGCTTTCCAGTTCTTAAGCTTGTCAAATATATCTGTCTTCCACTTAAGAACATGCATCTCCTTCCTGCTCATGTGACCAAACCTACGAAGCCACGTCTCCACAATAAAAGAAGAATCATTAATATAAATAAGTAGATAAAGAGTACCTATTTTCTTACCACCAGCTAATTCAAGTGCATCCACTATGAGAGTTCTCATGCATCTCTCATCACCCAACCTTTCTAAAGAAATTAGCCAAACTTGGGACCTGCATGACCTCCTTCAACACCCATGTGTTGGCCGCCTGCAATTTCAGCTTCACTTCCCCTTTGCCAATTGTTTGGCAAGGCTCACCAGCTCCTCTCCCTGGGGCTACATGGAAAGAGGCAACCGAATCTATAAGACAAAATTCTACTTTATCCAAGAAACCTCCTAGAGCATCCTGTGCCACATCACCTGCAACATCTACTTCTTCAGTTCCTTCTTGCTGATCTTCCACAAACCAACAATCTTCTTTTACCTGCTCTTTCTTTCCATAGGACCGTAAGTGACCATCTGTGCTTTTCAACTCCATTCTTAGCTTACTTTGATTTACCATTTCTCTACTCCCACTCAATCAAAAATTCCTGAGAGTGACCTGTAACCAAACACAAAACCGCTTCCTGCAACTTTAGCTCTGATACCACGTGTTGAGATATGAATAACCGGAAGCACACAATTGATTACCAAATACAAGCAACTTAATATGCGGAATTAACCAGAATCAACAAGTAACTAGAATCTAGAAATAACACAAGATATGAGAGACAATACACAACTTGTATTAATACTCATACGGAAAAGAATACAATAAAAAAGATGTCACTTCTTCTCCACCACCTCTTCAGAGGCTCCCCACACCTCAAGTGAACAGTAATTCTCTCCTCAAAGCTCTCTCTCTTAGGTCCCAACACCCAACTCAAACACTAAGTTGGTATTCACCTTATACCTGTGCTCCACGCACAACACAAGTGCTCCACGCACTCCAAAAGTACATAAACATACTTCAAGTAGATCTCCCCTGAACCTGTAACAACTTGCACTTTAATAGACCTTACTTATGGAAGGATCTTCCTTGCCTTCCTCTTTGCTCTGAGTACACACCTGTACTCCAAGTAGAACTCTCCTGATACTGCTCCCTATTGTGTTGCTGTCTTCTCTGACTTTGCACACCTACAAATCAATATGGTTCTGCACACCTGTGAACCTTGACCTTGCACACACATACACCTGCATATCAATGATCTTACTTACCATGTAGATCTCCTATAGAAGCCATGCTCACCTGATGACCAAGATCATACATACATGAAGAACCCTGTTGATTCTCCAATCTAGCACCCACCTTGGTACTGTGGCACTAGGAGGAACATACCATTGCTCACCTCACACACAAAAGTAGCTTATAATAATGCTCTCTTACTCTCTAGCACAAGTTTATAATACAACCATGAGTCTAATATATAGATCTCATCCAAACAATAATTAGACACCTATTTACAATAATTAGATCCACAGCTCTCAGTCTAAAATTGGCTCTCAACATGCAAACACATGGTTCATTAGCTAACTGCCCGTAAAACACTCCATCTTGAACTACAAAGGTGACCGACGTCAGTCCTTGTCTACCTGGGGGTCACCGACATCGACTGACTTTTGATCGACGTTGGTTGCCTTCTTGTCTAATCCTATCAACGTCAGTTGGCCTGACCGATGTCGGCATCTAAGATGATCTGCAACCCTTCTGCAACCTCCTCCATGTCTACATTAGTGAAGCTTTTAGCTACACAACCTAACAATCTCCCACTTAGAGATAAAAAACTGAACTATACCTATACCTGTACCCTATCTAATCTATTTCCTGGCTTGTATCCCTCTTCATGATCAATCCTAAAGACAACCCACCACACAACCTGTGATGTACCTCCTGTCATTTGAGTACCCTACCGCATTTGAACCTACAATCTCATGTAGTGAAGTCTTGACCCTGAATAGCATGAATCTCTGTTGCTGGTCCCTTTCAAATACCTGAGAACTCACTTCTCTGAATTGGCTCCTAACTCTCTGACAACACCCACTGCTTGGGCAAACTCAGGTTTATACCAGACTTCATGTGATTTTGGACATTGAACTATCTAGCCCTTAGTGTGCTCCAGCTCTGCATCTTGAACCTCACCAACACTTGATTCACATTAGCTCCCACTGTAGACAAAATCAACCTGTGATCTCCCATGTCTCCCATGCCAAAGAATTTCACTACTCTAAATTCTTCATAGCAAACCATTGAACTAATCTTACCCTTAGCTCAAAAAAACCTTGTATGTACAACCCTGTTAGCAAACATTCCATCCACATACAGTAACAGAATGATGTTGCAATCATCATCCCTCTGGTAAGTCAAACCACAGTAGTTACCCTGACATTGACTAAAGCCATGCTTCATCCTCCACCTGTCAAAACCTGTACCATTGTCCTGCAGCTCCCTCAAGACCATATGACCTGGCCTTCCATCTCACATGTCCATTCTCTCTATTCTTCAACTAAGGTATCCATTCGTCTTTGTGCTTTTCATCCTGCTGGCAACCCTACCAAGTCTCCACTTGGTTTTGTATCATATACCTGCCACGCTCCCACTGTTTCCTGGATCCTTCCTGCTCTGTAGTTAGAAACTAGTATAAGAAGAGGAACAATGAATTTGAGGCTTACTTACGTCTTCAGTCCTCTGTATGGGTGTTTGAGACTCCTTGACAGCTTATTGTCCACCCAAAATTCATTACAGTGACCGACCTCGGTCACCACACAGTCTGCATCCGACCGACATCAGTTTCCATACACATGTCCCTGAATACCAACTATGCCAACGTCGGTGTGTCTTGCTACTGACATTGGTCCTCATGACTGACGTCAGTCTTAACTACTACCGACATCGGTTTACATGTCGACGCTGATACCTGCATTTCTTGTGACTGATGGCTTTTTACTTGCAAGCTCCTTTGAATCAATCCCCATGTCCAAACTGCCCTACTCAGAAGTATCCAACTCCATCCATTAGTTTCTATCCGCCATCTCCTCCAAGAACACCAAGGCTTTCCAGTTCTTAAGCTTGTCAAATATATCTATCTTCCACTTAAGAACATGCATCTCCTTCCTAGCTCATGTGACCAAACCTACGAAGCCACGTCTCTGCAACAGAAGAAGAATCAGTAATATAAACAAGTAGATAAAGAGTACCTATTTTCTTACCACCAGCTAATTCAAGTGCATCCACTATGAGAGTTCTCATGCATCTCTCATCACCCAACCTTTTTGAAGAAATTAGCCACATCTTCCTGCAACCAAACACAAAACTACTTCTTGCAACCTTAGCTCTGATACCACGTGTTGAAATATGAATAACCGTAAGCACACAATTGATTACTAAATACAAGCAACTTAATATGTGGAATTAACCAGAATCAACAAGTAACTAGAATCCAGAAATAACACAAGATATGAGAGACAATACACAACTTGTATTAATACTCATATAGAAAAGAATACAATAAAGAAGATGCCACTTCTTCTCCACCATCTCTTCAGAGGCTTCCCACACCTCAAGTGAACAGTAATTCTCTCTTCAAATCTCTCTCTCTTAGGTTCCAACACCCAACTCAAACACTGAGTTGGTGTTCACCTTATACCTGTGCTCCACGCACACCACAAGTGCTCCACACACTCCACAAGTACACAAACGTACTTCTAGTAGATCTCCCCTGAACTTGTAAGAACCTGCACCTCAATAGACCTTACTTATGGAAGGATCTTCCTTGCCTTCCTCTTTGCTCTGAGTACACACTTGTACTCTAAGTAGATCTCTCCTAATACTACTTCCTGTTGTGTTGCTATCCTCTCTGACTTTGCACACCTGCAAATCAATCTAGTTCTGCACACCTGTGAACCTTGACCTTGCACACACATACACCTGCATATCAATGATCTTACTTACCATGTAGATCTCCTATAGAAGCCATGCTCACCTGATGACCAAGATCATACATACATGAAGAACCCTGCTGATTCTCCAATCCAACACCCACCTTGGTACTGTGGCACTAGGAGGAACACACCATTAGTCACCTCACACACAGAAGGAGCTTATAATAATGCTCTCTTAATCTCTAGCACAAGTTTACAATACAACCATGAGTCTAATATATAGATCTCATCCAAAAAATAATTAGACACCTAATTACAATAATTAGATCCATAGCTCTCAGTCTAAAATTTGCTCTCAACATGCTAATACATGGTTCATTAGCTAACTGCTCGTAAAACACTCCAGCTCGAACCACACAGGTGACCGAAGTCGGTCCCTGTCTACCTAGGGGTCACTGACATCATTCGACTTTTGATCGATGTCGGTTGCCTTCTGGTCTAATTTTGTCGACGTCGGTTGGCCTGACCGACGCTGACGTCTGAGATGCTCGGCAACCCTTTTGCAACCTCCTCCATGTTTGCATCAGTGAAGCTTTTAGCTCCACAACCTAACATTTTTGGATTCATTCTTATATATTATAAGAATGAAGAGGATCACCTATAACATTTAAAATTGGTTTTGCAATGATTACAAAATCATAAGTTATATGGCAATCTATCTAAGTGTGCATTTTTCTAAGAGAGTACAATATCTAGGGCATATTATTTCTATAGATGGTATTTTTATAGATCTATCTAAGATAAGAGCCATTATAGAGTGGCCATCACCAAGAAATGTGCATGGGGTAAGGAGTTTTATGGGGTTAATAGGCTATTATAGGAAGTCCATTCCGAACTTGTCCAAAATAGCTAATCAAATTGGCTCTTTGCAATGGAAGAACCAAAAGTTTGTCTAGTCAGATAAATATGAAGTTGATTTTCAAGATTTGAAAAGATGGCTTATGTCAGCACTAGTATTGAGAGTTCCTCATCCAAATGGTTAGTTTTCAGTGATCATAAATGCGTTAGGTGAGGGTTTAGGTGGAGTCCTTATGTAGGATGGTGTTGTAGTGGCTTTTGAATTGAGTAAGATGAAAAATCATGAGGTAAATTATGCCCCTTATGATCATGAACTTGTGACAATTATTCATGATTTACAGGTTTGACATCATTATATATTGGAAAAATTATTTGAGATCAATACTGACACTTGGGACTCAAATATATCTTCACCCAATCAAACTTAAATGCTCATCATAGACATTGGTTAGAGTTTCTTTCCAACTATGATTTTGATATCAATCACATCAAAGGTAAAGAGAACAAAGTAGTTGACTATTTGAATTATAAAAAGGTACATAGTAGTTATAACTAATCTCAAGATTACTTTTAGGGATCATGTGGTTAAGTCCTCACCAGGAGACAAATACTATGATCAATTCAAAAAAAAATTGTCTAAAAATGCTCAAAATCTTTAATGTAAAAGATTTAATTTTGAGAGTGATGGTCTTCTAAAATTTAATAGAAAAATATATGTGTTAGATCGAGAGAATTTGTGAAGCATAATATTGAAATATTTATACAATGCCCCTTATTCAGGACATCAAGGAGTAACTAAGCTCATGTTAGAGCTTAGAGCTTTGTACTTGTGGAAGGAAATCAGGAAAGATCTGGTAAAATTTGTGTCATGTTGTTTGGAATGTCAGCGAGTCAAATATGAACATGTGCACCCAATTGGATTGCTATATCTACATGATATACCAAAGTGAAAGTGGTAGGTGATAAGTATGGACTTTGTCTAAGATTTACCAATGTCATGGAGTAGGCATGATATATTCTTGGTAGTTATTGATAAACTAATCAAGGTGACTCATTTCATACTAAGAAATTTGATAGATGATGCACCTACTCTTGTGAAGAGGCTCATAAAAGAAGTGTATAGGTTGCACAAAGTCCCTGAGAAGATCATTTCAGATCATGATCCAAAGATGACTTCCAAGTTTTGGGTAACTCTAAACTCAAATTTGGGTACATAATTAAATTTCAGCACACATATCACCTATATATTGATGGTTAAACTAAGTGAATAAATCAGGTGTTAGAGGATCTTATATAGATGTATTACATCGATCAAAAATGCAAATAAGAATATTATCTTTCATTGATTGAGTTTGCATATAAAAACTGATACCAATTAGCTTTGAAGATGGCACCATTTGAGGCACTGTATGGAAGGAGGTGAAAGATACCAATCAGTTGAGATAGGTTAGAGGACAAGGTAGGCTTCAATCTTGAGTTGCTTTCTAAAATGAAAGATCAAGTTAAGTTAATCAGATAGAGATTGGTCAAGGCTAATTATAGATAGAGTATTTATTCTAATCTAAAGAGGTTAGATAGGAGGTTTTTTATTGGTGACAAAGTGTTATTACTGGTTAAGCTATAAAAGATCTTGATTAAATTCAAAAAATTAGCAAAACTATCACCCAGATATGTGGGACCCTTTGAAGGGTTATAAGTGGTCAATCTTGTTATGTATAGGATTGCATTACCACCAAACCTAGCTCTATTACATAATGTTTCTTATGTATCTTATCTTAATAAGTATATAGTTGATCCTTCACATGTTTTGGATTAGAATGATTTGCAGGTTATAGATTTTGGGGTGGTCATAGTAGAACCAATCAGAGTAATTGACATGCACAAACTTCATTTACATAATAGAGAGGTGTCTCAGTATGAGGTCTTATACGAACAATAATTTAAAGATAGTGTTGATTGGGAAGATTATGATGAGTTTTTTAGGTTGTTTCTGTATTTTTTTACATGATAAATATTTGATATTATGTTTTAAAATTATATTAAACTCTATTGGTATTATACACTATTGATATTAAAAAGTATTATTTGAAAAAGTGTCATTAGGATGATGACCAGTTTTAAGGAGGAAGAATGTTACATTCTAATTTCACCCTATAATTTATAACCTTTGAATCTATGGATTAGTATGGTTATTATCTAATTATTTATTGCTTTGATTTGATATTTTTAACATATACTATAATGAGACAGTGATATTGTTAATTAGTATACCATTGTACCTTTGACCACCTTCAAGTGGCTAAACTTGCAAGAAGGACCTATTCTAATACCAATTATTAGAGGTAAAATAATTGAGGAGGGTGAATAGTGATCCCAGATATTTCAATCTCAATTTCAATCCTTTCAAACTATTTAAACAATCAACATATAGCAACTGAATCAAGCAACATTAATAAGAGAGCTCATTCATTCAATGCATACACAAAATCAAAACACATAACATATAGTTCCTATGGGAAACCCTCATGGATAATAAAACCCACTCTCAAGCTTGCAACACACAGACTACTTATCCTATAATAAATTACAAACAAGAGACTATATAACTAATTTAGACTAGAAAACTTTGACCATATCCTCTTGACCAAAGGCTTTTAGTGAAACACATATTTCAAAAGGAGTAACTACCCCTAAGGAAGATCGAGTCCTTTAGACCCTTCTTTGAAGTGAACATCTCCACCTTAAAACTAATGTATTCAACACCTGATAATGATCTCTTATTTATAACTTCTACACAAACTACCTCTCTATCTCTTACATGCCTCTCACATAAGCATGCCACAATCTCTCTCCTTCTTCACTCAAATTGTCCTCATATGTACATTCAGACCTCTTTACATATCCTCAAACTACAAAAGTAATATTTAGACATAATAAATATAATCTACAAGTCATACACAGTCCTTAATCTACTATACTCATTAACACATCAACTGGGCACTCTACCTCTCCTTCGCTCCATAACTCTCACAAACACCATGCACAAGTCTTAGTCATAAGTCTTATAAAAATATAGAAATCATCATCTTTGATTTCACTATATATAGAGAAACCATGAATTATCAATTCCACAATATTTACTATCAACCAAAACACATTCCTTCATCCTTAAGGCATCTTACATGGGTCACACTTAAGCACAATCTAGTTTCAAATAGGCCTAAGTCACCTTTTAGGTCATATGGAGAACCATTCATCTCTTTGACAGTTACCCGAGCAAAATAAAACATAGGAACACTTTAAAAATGTATGGACCTATTAAAAATGATTTATTTTTCCTCTTTAAGTTTTAATAACCATCACAATACCCTCTTACTTAAGCATAATTTGCTCAAACAACTCTTTATACACATAGTCATTATGAGCGAACACACAGTCACCTTATAAACCTTTTTTCATACTACATATGATTTTTTAATCCTTTATAATTCACATAGATCATCCTCGTAGATTCTAAAACACTCCAAAATATCTAATTCATCATGAGATATCAAAACAACATCAAAACAATCTCAATTACCCTTCTCAAGTTACTTACAAAATATAATCAATCACACAATAAAATTTAAACCTAAATATCTTTGACTATACATATAATTATACATTAAAATTCATATTTCAATATTTACCTTGGAATCCTCTACAAATTTTATTTTTACACCATGAGAAAATTCTTCATAGATCAAAAGATATGGCACAAAAACTAGACACTAGTCTTTTTCCTTTGCAAAATTCAAATATTGAAATTCAAACAGTCATAGTTAGACCTCAAAAAATTGACCTCATCTCATGAAATATTGAAATATTGACTCAACATGAACCATCAATTTTTGTGGATCAGTCAAGTCTTTATCTTATAGCTCTCACCATTTGATCTTGCTCAAAACCCCCATGATCATAACACTTGGTACCCTTCCATTCCTTTTAAGAACTTTAATTGTTAAACATCATGCAATTCTTACCATTTCACTCAACATGCACCATTATATCAAAAATGTATGATCACCTAAAAAGCAATGGATATTCATTTGGTTTTGATTTGTAACTCATGCAAATTAGACTAAGTGGACCATTACATTCTGTTTGAAAAACCAACATTGAACCTCAACATCTTTTACCTCTCTCACTCCCATGTTTTCAAATTTGGATCATATATTCTTCTCACATAGGAGGATAAAACCATGTTTAAATATTATCCTAGAAACCTCAAATGTGTGAGATATAATGAAATTAAAATTATCACTAAAATTTTTCTCCCACAGAGCCAACTATGTCAAAATCTTGTTTGGAAGGCCAACTTTGAACATGAATATCTTTTGTTGTGCTTCAGTGCTTGATCTGAAAGTTAACACAAATAAACTAGGAGTAAAATGAACAAACCCATATGATCATCTTGTTAAAAAATTTCCACATGTGTGAGATATTCCATCATCAAACTACTTACTTGGATATTTCTTGTCTCATACAAATTTGACTAAGTATGGGAAAATAATGTCAAACTGTCTGGTAGCCCAACTTTGCACTTTAGTATATTTGACTAAGTTTAGGAACATGAAATAAGATTTAGTAAATAATAACTAGGGACTAATTTGATCACAAATATATGATGAATTCTCCTTGACTCATTCACATGTGGCAATGCTAACATTAGCAAACTACCTACTCAGATTTTCTGCCACTAGACCCAAACTATCTAGATGAAAACTATGGACTACCAGATGAATATATTCATGCACATAATCTCTCCAATCATCTTTGACAATTGATATGACCCCTTGTGTATGAAATCAAAAATTCATCATGTTTATAAATCAATCCTAGCTTAGAGAAGATAGAGCATACCTACACTTCTGATTAGGAATACATTTGTTAAGTGGGAGCATGACCAATATGGGCATTTGATAGACTTGATTAGGGGATCACTTGTCACAATACACCATGCTAGGAAGGGTTCCAAAGCCTACAGTCTAACACAATCATGCAAAAACCCTAAAAGAGTCCTAGGTTTCAAGTTCACTCTATTCTAATAAACAAGAGAGTAAATCTAATCTAATGCACACTAAAGCTTCTGGCACAACATGAGGGGTTAGTAAAGAAATATAAACATGTATAAGAGAATATAATTTAATCTAAGTATGAGTAAGAGCTTAATACATGTAATATTATTCAAGCCAATACTTATGCTACTTCTATCTACTAAAGAGAAGAGAACAAAGTTAGAATATACGTACCTGAATGCGAACCCATCAAGATTCAATCTCTCCCTTAGCCAAAGGAGATTTAAAGAGGTTTTTTTAGTTTGTAAGGATAATTAAGAAAGGCCAAAGCATTCAATACTTATCAACAAGACTATATTCTCCAAGTAAAAATCTCAACGTAAGACTCCTCAAGTAAAATCGTGGAAGAGAAGATTGTAAAGAAGCAAAAGTGAATAATAATTCTTGATTGCATATTGAAATAATGATGAAATAATCTTGTATTTATAGGAAGATCTCACCCTAAATCATTCTGAATATTTCAGATTTATGGGGTCGACCCTATATGTTTTTAGGAGATAAATCACTAGGTCCCGAGCTAAGTCGTTGAAAGGATAAAAAAATTTCAAGTGAAAAATACCCAAAATAGTACAAGGTTAACCTAGTTGACCTTGTAAATAATCAGAGGTTTAAAACTATATAGGTTTGATCCAATCAACCTAGTATAGTCAACTGGTGAAAGGGGATCAAAGTGAGGAAAATAAGGATGGAAAGAGGAAAAAGACTAGAGGAGTGTGTAAGGGAGGAGTAATAACTTAGGGAATGGTTTTAAGATTTGGTTGGATTGGTAATAATGTGGCAATAAGGGACAATAATCCTGTGAAGCACCAAAGGTTTACCCACCCCTTTTCTGGTGCACCCCTTAGGGCATGCACTCAGAGATTGAGTGTTGACTAGTTTCTATAAGATGTAAAGCATCCGTATTTGATAAAAGTTAAAAATATTATGTGGATACATATGCCCCACTTGAATCTCATCATGTGTCACTAAGGTGTAACAGGGGATGGTGATTTGAGAAAGAACATAAGGACTCATAATTCTGATGTTAAAAAATTTGTAGTATTTTAAAGCAAAAATAACTAAAAGTAAATGACTAAAAAATAAATAACTAAAAAGTAAATGTAATGCATACCTTGGCTTACCTTTATCATGGGATGGTTGTCTACTATGTTGTTAGTTTTAATTATATAGGACATACCTTGACTTACCTTTGGCTCTTCTATGTATTATGGATTGAATCCTATCAGTGGTATTAGAATAGGCTTTTTTATGGACCCTGTACCTTCCATTCGCTTGTCTTTTGCAGCATAATGACATAATGGCTATACAATGAAGACAACGTGCAAATGTCATTCTTGATCATTCACCCCTTCTTACACATCGCCAATGGTATAACAGTGCAAAACACATGTGAACCTGTTGGTTTCATCACCCATTTGCATTCTTCTCCCTTTCCATAGTGTTCATTTCTTTCCATAGTTTGTTTTTTCACCCATTTCTATCCACTGTGTGTGCATATATATATATATATATATATATATATATATATATATATATATATATATATATATAGACAATTCACTATGGGATTGCTCATAATCCATACTACTACCCATTGTAAATCAAATTGCAAATTCACTATAGGATTGCACATAATTCACTATTCATCACCCATTTGCAATCTTCTCCCTTTCCATAGTGTTCATTTCTTTCCATAGTTTGTTTTTTCACCCATTTTTGTCCACTGTGTGTGCATTCTTGAAAATATCTCTCTCTCTCTCTCTCTATATATATATATATATATATTTGTAGTTTGATTTACAATGGATAGTAGTATGGATTACGTGCAATCCCATAGTGAATTGTGTGCAATCCTATAGTGAATTTGCAATTTGATTTACAATGGTTAATAGTATGATTACAAGCAATCCTATAGTGAATTGTCTCTGTTATTTTATATATATATATATATATATATATATATATATATATATATATATATATATATATATCGCATGCCAGATAGATCTCTATATTGGATTACCTTCAGATCTGGATTTCTTGGCATTTTTATGTTTTAAATAGTATATATATATATATATATATATTACAGTGTTCATTTCTTTCCATAGTTTGTTTTTTCACCCATTTTTGTCCACTATGTGTGCATTCTTGAATATATATATATATATATATATATATATATATATATATATATATATATATATGCAGTTTGATTTACAATGGATAGTAGTATGGATTACGTGCAATCCCATAGTGAATTGTGTGCAATCCTATAGTGAATTTGCAATTTGATTTACAATGCATAGTAGTATGATTACGAGCAATCCCATAGTGAATTGTCTCTGATATATATATATATATATATATATATATAATCACCTTCTTATTAGATCACCTTCAGATCTAGATTTCCAAGCATTTTTATATGTTTTAGGTCGTATAGAATAAATATAAATCTGAAGGTGATCCAATAGAGAGATCTATGTGGCAAAGGCGCACACACACATTCTCCACAGAGCCGTACAAGTATATGTGCTTTAGAAAAATTTGTTTGGCTGTACGGGACCTTTGACAGAATATTTGAGAAATTATTGGCTCAGATCAGACCTAGCCTCGGCTCCTACAGTTCATCCAGACTTAAATCCAACCTCACACTGTGCTCTAGCTTCAAATATTACAGATTGCGGATCTACATTGATTCAATATTGCATTCCTCCGAAGCACAGACCGGATCCCTTACTCCACAATCCACCATTCCATTCTCACGACACCGTCCTCGCCACCACCGTCAATCTCTACATGGCCGATAATGTTAATAATAGAGTTTTGTTATATATATATTTTTTAGGGTTTCATTTATAATTTTTGGTTAATGATTTTTGGTTTTGGTTTTGTTTTATTTTAAGTTTTAGTTTTTAGTGGTAAGTAATTTTACTTTATAAATTCCTGGCATTAGATTTTTTTAAAGTGGTTTATTTTATGATTCATGTTTTTTTTTTTAATTATTATATTTTATATATACACGTTTTGTGGTTTTATTAAAGTCTTTGATTTAATTTTAGATGTGGTAAGTTTCGGTTTAGGTTTAAAGTTTTTTTTTTTAATTAATTTTAATTTTTTTACAATATTTTAAAAAAAAAATTTACATGGTATTTTAGATTTATTATTTTAAAGTTTTAGCATATATATATAGGATTGTTTTGTGTGTTTTGGTGTTTTGATTTATTTATTTTTTATATTGTTTATGTATTTAATTTATTTTAATTTTGTTATATAGTTTATTTTAGATTAGTTAATGTTTATTTTTCTGTTGTTTTGTTGACAATCATTTAGTATCTCTAGTCGTTTGTTGTGTTGTATTTTTGGTCATTTATTTGATATTTTGTCAAAATAGTATGTCATCATTTAGAGTTAAGTCTTTCTTTGGTAGGAAGTTTTTAAATGAAGTTTATGTCGATAGGCAAATGAAAATTACAATAAAACATGGATATAATAAAATCTCTTTTCCAATATAAAAATTTCATATTATGTAATGGATGCATTTTCGGGCGAATTCGACATCTGCATGTCCATCTTGTGGGAGGGGGAATATAAAGATGTTTAGTTCATGTAGTTCCTCTCCCCATGTTCGCACTAAGGGGGACATGTTAGGAATTAGTCTTCACATGGGTGTTTTAGTTAGTTAGGCTTTTAGTCCCACATTTGTTCTGTGAGTTATAGTAAGTCTTCTCGAAGCCTATATATGTAATTGATGTGCTAATGAATAATTATGTTGATGTGACCAATTTTGTGCTCTGCACTCTTGAGCCTTCGACTCCTCCATGCCTTATGGATTGAATCCTATCATCAACACCTTAACTTGATCATACCTCTCACACTATATCTACTCTTCCTCCAACATCTATACCTCTAGATAATATTCCCCAAAAATTCCAATAGTATTTATTCAGCCCAATCACAAGAAAACTCCCAATCAACCATCCCATCACCTACAATCAATCAACCCATTTATTATCAAACTAAACCAAATACATCTTACCAACACATGCTTAATTGCACTTCCAACCCTCATTCATAGGAGCTCTAGAAATCCCCCCATGGGTTATGATGAATGGGACCCTATCGTAGAACTTTCTCATCTCTCATCTCACATAATTTTATTCAAATTAATGTGAATGCCCCCCCATCATAAAAAACATCTAATGCAATTAATGTTTGAAATGAACATCCTTTGTCCTTCTCTAGTAGGATGCAAAGCTACCTTGTCTGGATCTAAAGATAACATCCTTCAACAATACAAAGAGATGTTCATACACATTGATGAAATAGTGGACATTGCTCTTTCCCTGAAGTTTCCAATCACTTTCATGATTCCCAATGAGATTCTGCTTCATGCAGATGATCCACCTCTATTCATTAGCATCCAAATTAACAACATCCAAGTCAAACATGCTTTGATTGATGAGAGTTCAGGTACTTGTGTTGCATCCCTCAATTTCATCAAAACTCTTGGATATTTTGAATGCAATATCAAGTCCACACATACCACATGTCAAGGCTACAATATAAGGTAAATGCCTCCTTTAGGTTGTGTGTGGCTTCCCATTACCATTACTCCTATCACCATCCACATGAAAGTTATGGTTTTTAACTTTTCCCTCTCTTATAACATCTTGCTTGGTAGACTTTAGACTCATCACATGAGGACTGCCACCTCATCCATGTGTCAATGTGTTATATTCCCCCATAATGGTGTTACTTATAAAATTCAAGGAGACACAAAACCTTGAAATTTTGAACAATTCCAAGAATAACATGTCTTTAAAATTCTTATGCTTGAAACTTTGCCTAGTATCCCATTTTGATAGTCTCAACTCTTCAATTATCCTATAAATTTTACCCAAGGTTATAATGGTCACCCGTACTCATTGGGAACATACCACCTAACCTCCTTGATTTTGATGATGATGATCTAGATGAGATAAGCCTCAACATCAAAACTTTTGATCTATCCCCTCATATCATCACTCATATTATTCCATCTTTATAGCCTCGATCCCATTAACCTCTTATTGATGATATACTTGTGGTCTTAACCAAGACTAAACATTCTATTCATAATGTGATTTCTGATGATAAGGTCATACCTACATGTACTATTGACCTGCATACAATTGATTATGATGATGGCTATACTTTAGATGACCCATTTTTAGGTGGACTTGTCCAAGTTAGAGATGCAAGATTTTTTGATATTATACTTCTTTATTTTAGGATTTTCATTCATCTTATCACATTCCTTCCTTCATAATACCTAATTTTATGTTCTTATAATGTTTTTCAAGGTAGAGATGGAATAATCACATGATACACCTCCAGTTTCAGTAGAGCCTCTTAGAAGCATGCTCATGGATCATTCCATAACTAATCCTTACCATTTTACTAGATACTAAGATCTTTCTAATATAAATTCGCTAGAGAAGCTAGCTACTGCTCTTAAGCCTTTCCCATTTCTAGCCTCACCTTCAATAAAGCCTAGTCCAGTTCTTACTCCTGCTCTACCTTTAGATAAGCCTCCTCTTATTTCTAATCTTACTTTAATTTCAAATGAGCTTGGTCTAGTTTTTGCTTCATCCTTAGCTTAACTTAGTGATGGTCTTCTCTTTTTATTTCAACTTGATCCCATACCCTCCCAATAGGCCAATCAACCTTATTCTAATATTCACAACATTGTTAGTCAATGGGCCAGAGACTCCCAGTTATATTAGCCTTCCCTGACTTCTCCTTCTACATATTCCATTAGTAGGCATCCAAATTCTACTAACAAGTGTATATGTTGCTTCTATGAGACAAATAATCACTTTTCTACCCATTTCCGAAAGCTTCAACATTATGTCGACACTTTGCATCCTACCATTACTCAACCCAAAGATAAGGCTATACCTCCTCCCAAGTTGTTACCTGAGTATATCCCTAAATATGAAGAGGTATATTATCTTTGGCATCAATGTAATACCCATCATATTGATCATTGCCATATTCTCTAGTAACACCTTCATTATCACCTTTTGTCAATACCAACACCAACTATTCCTCCTTCCATAGGTTACCCACACAATAAGGTTCCCCCTTCTTTGCCTATGGTACCTACTTTCCCACCCATGGTTTTTTCTCCACCTATGGTTCATTCCCCACCTATGGCTCTTTCTTATCCATTGGTGGTGCCTCCTTCTCAGCCCATAAATACCATTCTTATTCAAGAACCTATTCCTCTCCTTGAGTATCCTACACCCGAGATCCCTCATGAGCATGATCCTTCAACTACACATACATTTTTTATTGAGGTGATTTAGAGCTAGGTCTTTTCATAGATTTCCATGAGGATTGATGAGACTTTAGTTGATGTTAGACTCCAACTTTATAGAGATGTTTCAGATGTCATGGATAATATTTGTGAACATGACATGGTGTTATTTTATTTTATTCTTCACCATGATTTTGTATTAGATTTGCATTCCACTTATATATATATATATATATATATATATATATTAACTATGTCAAATTTGGTTTCACCTATCTATTTCACATGTATCTTTATATTATGTGTTCTATATTGTATATGGTTTCATTTAATTTCATTCTCTTTTTCTTATAGATTCTTTTCATTTTCTCCATGATTGCACACTTATGTCTATGTGTTCCTTTCTTTCATTTATTTCTTTTCTTTTCTAATAATCATTTTCTATCTTATCTCAAAAACTCAAATAATTATTATTTTGACTTGGTCATATAAACCTTGATCCCCTTATTAATCTTCCTCTACCATGTGATCAATTATCAAATAATATGTCTATTTGTAATTCTATTTTACTAATATAATTTGGATATCCCTTTAGTCCTTTATTTCCTTTCACATACTAAGCATACATATGGTTGAAACTTGAGATTACATATTAGTTCATAGGTAAGCTTAAGTGTTTAATCAGTCATATCTTAGCTTTATTTAACCAAATTCTAAAGCTCATTCACATGTATCACTTCTATCACTCATGTTGGTTATTCCAAATCCATATGGTGGAGGAATCATAAAATCTATAGAAGTTAAAAGCCAAATCATTTATACAAAAGACAATGATACAAAAGGCAACATATAATTTCAAAAGCTAAATCACACTGAAAAAATGTGATTCATAAAACATTTCCTCTTTCTAATCAAAGCTCAAACTCCATAGTTAGCCTCATGATAGAGTCGAGGTCCATTAGGGTACGATAGGCTAATACATTGGGAAAGGAGAACAAAAAATATTTTAGTTCTACATACTTCATCACACAAGAACCCAATCTTCACAGTAGACTGATGGGTCTATAAGAGGTCCTGAGGAATGTGAAACATGTTGTGGGAAGGTAGGTCCATTTTATTTTTCTTATCCATATAACCAACATGAGTTGATCTTAATATCTCACCTTTTTACCTATATAGCTTTGTGATTATTTTAAATATGTATCCTATGTATTTTTATGGTCACTAGACTCTTAGTGTCTCCCCTTTGTACCTAGTGATGAGCTCAGAATATGGCTCATTATTGACATGTTATTTTCCTCAATTCATCTCTCAAAGGATATTATATTATGCAAATATTAGATTGTCAGATAGCTATTACATGGAAAATAGATATTTGTCTTGTTTATATTAAACCAAAGACTAAACCTTTACTTTGTCATTAATGTCTAATACATAACATGTTTTAGTGGTTTTGGTTTTAAAGAATGCTCAAAGTATAGACACAGGCAAAGTATAGTAAACACTCCATTTTAATCTCCATCCACCAAAACTATAGACTCCGCAGGCTTGCTTCTATGGACTATGCAGGCTTATTTATACAGACTCTGTAGGCTTTTATCTACAGACTATATAGGCTTGTTTCTATGGACTCTATAGGCTCATTTCTATAGAATCTATAGGCTTATTTCTATGGACTATATAGGCTTGTTTCTACGGACTCTATAAGTTCATTCCTTCCGACTCTATAGGGTCAATTTGAGAATTTTGTAAGGACAAAGCTACAAATGGGGAAGCTAGCAACCAGTTGGGATAAGAGAGGATCATTTCAATTGGAATCAAATAAGGAAAATAATCACCTACTATTTTGTAGGATTTGCTTTTTATAAAGTTGTATAGATATTTGGATCTTAAGACTATTATATGATAGGATATTTAGTTCATCAGAATAGTTAGATCTCTTGGAAATATAATCTACTATCTTTGGATGAATGGATCGACCAAGGAATCCTATTCCTTTGCATCCTATTTTGAGTTGATTATATTAGTATAAAATGTAAGACTTTGAACATCAATAGTTAGTTAACAAATGAAGAGTAATATCAACTCTTTGAAGTACTAGAAAGACATACCAAGGCTTTCGCTTAGGATTATACCTACATGAAGGGAATTCAACCTAGCATATGCACTCATCACATTTAAATAGAATTCATCAAACCGGTCAAACAATCACAAAGAAGAATAAACCCAACATTAAAGGAGATAGTCAAAATAGAGATCCAAAAGTTGCTAGAAGTTGGGTTTATTTACCCCATCTCAGATAGCTAGTGGGTTTCACCTCTGGTAATTGTGCCCAAAAAAAAAAGAAAATTAAGGGTATGTGTAGATTATAGAGAACTGAACAAAGAAACACTAAGAGATTACTTTCCTTTATCTTTCATTGATCAAGTTCTTGAAAAATTGGCAAGAAAAAGATATTTTTCTTTCCTGGATGGGTTTAGTGGGTATAACTAGCTAACAGTAGCAGTTGAAGATCAAGATAAAACCACATTCACCTGCCCTTGGGGAACTTTTGCTTATCGTGTACTTCCATTTGGACTCTATAATACTCTAACAACCTTCCAAAGAGCAGTTCTGGCAATATTCTTTAACCTTACAAATGATTGTGTTAAAGTATATATAGATGATTTCACTGTTTATGGTGTAACTTATGAAGAGGCTCTTACCAACTTGAAAAGAGTATTGATCAGATGTGAGGAACATCAATTATCTTTGAGCCATGAGAAATGTTTGTTGATGATGGATGAAGGAATAGTTCTGGGACACCATATTTCTACAAAAGGTATTCAAGTAGATCCACATAAAGTTGAAATAATCTCTAATTTACCCATTCCAAAAACACAAACTGAAATTAAATTTTTTTGGGACATACTGGTTACTACAAATTCTTCATAGATAAGTTTAGCCAAATAACTACCCCTATGTTTACCTTGCTTACAAAATATAGTACATTCGAATGGAGTGATAGTTTCTAGTAGGCCTTTGAGACCATCAAAGCTAAACTTGTTACTACTCCAGTATTGAGAGGACCGGATTAGACTAAGCCATTCCATATATGCATAGATGCTTCCAATACAACACTAGGAAAAGTCTTTGGACAAAAAAATGAAGAGGGTAATATGTATGCTATATATTATATTAGCAAAAACATGACACCTGCTAAAATAAATTACACCACAATTGAGAGAGCATTCCTAGCTATAGTTTATGCAATTAACAAATTCAAACACTACATAACATGCTACAAGGTATTTGTCTATACAAACCATTCAACTATTAGATACCTTACCAACAAACCAATTATGGGAGGTAGGATTATTAGATGGCTGTTACTCTTACAAGAATTTGATGTTACTATTATAGACAAACTAGGGAAGTCTAATGTGGTTGCTGATTTCTTATCAAGAATGAACACTACAGGTGAAGAAGAACCAGTGGAAGATGACTTTATAGACAAACAACTATTTTCTATTTCAGAAAAAATTTTGTGGTTTGTTGATAAAGCCAATTACCTCACCACAAGGAAGTTTCTTCTGCAATTTTTACAAAAAGAAAAGAAATATTTAATAAAAAAAAGTTCTTATTTTAAATAGATTAATGGAATGTTATTTAAACTTGGACCTGACCATGTGTTTTATAGGGGTGTGACAAATGGTGAAGCTTATGATATCATCAGAGCTTGTCATGATGAACCAGGAGGAGGTCATTACTTAACTCAAAGAACCATACATAAAATATTGAGAGCAGGATACTATTGGCCTCATCTTCATCAGTAAGTAAAAAAATATGTCAAACACTATGATGCTTGTCAAAGAATTGGATAGCCTACTCTTTCAACAGAGATGCCTCTACACCCTCATCCTCAATTGGTTTTTGAACCATTTGAGAAATGGGGAATTGATTTTATAGAACCTGTAGATCCTCCTTCCAGAGGAAAAGAATATCTCTTACTATGTACAGACTACATGACCATGTGGGTAGAAGTGGAATCATTAACTCATGCTAGAAAAGAGATGGTAGCTAATTTATTATATTTTAAAATCATGCAAAGATTTGGTGCTCCAAGGGAGAGTCTCAGATCAAGGACCATAGTTCATGTCAAACATGATAAAGTACTTCATGAAAGTATATCAAAATCAACATAGAAAAACATCTCCATACCATCTGTACGCTAATGGGCAAGTTGAAGTCACCAATAGAGAATTGGAAACCATTTTAATCAAGGTTGTTAATTTCAGCATAAAGGATTGGGTAGATAAGGTACCGGAAGCTGTTTGGGCCTATAATACTACTTGGAAAACAACAACTAGATTTTCACCTTATGAATTGGTTTATGGTAAGAAGCCTTTATTTTCTATTGAATTTAAATTACTAACTTTAAAAATAGCTATAGAAGTAGGAATTGAATTAGAAAAAATATAGAAAGAAAGACTTCTACAACTTAATCAACTTGATGAGATGAGGATGGAAGCACTATAAAAAATTGAATTGGTAAAACATCAAAGAAAAGTTTGGCATGATTCATAGATCAAGCAATGAAAGTTTCAGAAAGGAGATTGGGCACTGTTGTTTGATTCCAAATTTCAATAGTTTAAAATAAAAGTACAAATAAGGTGGTTGGGACCTTATCAAATTGAGGAGGTCTTTGAAAATGGTTTTGTTAAGCTAATATCTATTGATGACAGTAGAAGAGCTCTGTTAGTCAATGGACATAGATTGAAGCTCTATCAAAAACCTCTCAATAAAGAAGAATTTATTCAGAAGGTAAAGGATCAAGTAGCTATTCTGGAGAGGTCTAATTCTTTCAGAGAACATGATCCTTGATAATCCTTTCCTTCAGTACCAATAGAAATTAAGAAAAAAAATCAATAGTGAAAATATTTCTAGGGACTATTGACAATGCATGCCCTGAAAACTAGCTTGCTAGTTGGCTATGCATTGGAAAAGGGATTTAGCTAGAAAACCAGCAATGGCTTGCCAAAAGGAAAAAAAAAATTTATAAGAAAAAAATAGAGAATCACATCATGTCACTATGATTGGTCATCTCCATGTAATAAACTAATCAATGCAAAATTATTTGTGTAGGACACATGGCAAGCAAAGGATACATCGACGATCAAAGTAAGACATACATTTTATTTATCTATGATTAGTTAACTAATTATCTTCAATTTAATTAAGAATTATTCTATGGAGATGACCCAAACTTGAATCTTCCATAATGGAATGACAAGACACATGCCATAATGAAAAAGCATGCAACCAAGCTGCCAAAGGTGTATGGATAAGTGTGCAGCTTTGATATAATCAATTGAGTCATCAATTATGATAATGATGGGATGTCATAAAAAGGTGTTTTAAATGAAGTAATGAATAATTGTCACTGTCAAAGTGACACATCATCATTTCACCCAATTTTTATTAATGAGATAAAATGGATGGTACACTTTGTAGAAACATGTGGCACCTAATTGTAATAAGTCATGATATCAAAATATGAACTCATGAAATTGTAGCATTTCATATGAACCATTACATTTCTAAAGACTTCAATAGAAGCAGGTCTCTAGATCCTCCATGATTCTTGCCTACCAATCTTTAGTGATTATTGCCTATCGATTTCAACAAAAGACTGGTCTACACCTCAACCAGAGTTAAAGGAATAGAGTTGATTGTAAATATAAAAACAAATGGAATAGAAGATCAGAACAGAGCTGAAGAATGTAGTAAAGTTTCATAAATATAAAGCTTTTGTCACAGTGTTAAGAGCTAATGGCTGGATACCTTTCACTGAAAAGTTCTAGGGTTTCAATGAAAAAATGGTAAGTGAATTCATCACTAATATCACCCTTGAATTTTCAATTGTGAAAGGCATTTTTATTCCTATTACAACTCAAGTTATAATCCAAGTTATACAAGTTCTAGAAGAGGGAATGAGAGCTACAGGCAGAATTTTATTTAGTGATTTAATTAATTAATTTAATGGTAATGAGTAGACTGGGACTTCAAGTCTAGTAGATTCTAAGGGAAAATCAAAAGGGATCAGTAGAAATTCACTTCCTGAACCCTAAAAATATGTAGCCAAGTGGGTACTCAAGTATATCATTTGTGAAGGACAACACAGTCTTTTAGGGGGAGACGCCATGAAAATGTTAATACATCTTAATCATGGGAGACAAAACCCTCAGTACAAAATTAACCTCTCATCTTTCTTATATGGTGCTCTGCAAGTTATATCTACAAACCCTAATGCTGCTCTTAGGCATCATAGCCTTATTCATCTCATTATCCAACATCACTTCCTTCAACAAGGACAAGAAGTCTGGGAGGAATTTTAGAACAATATAGCACAAAAAATTCCAAATTTACCATAGGAATACTCATCTCAACTTGCTACATTATTTGAGAAAATAACACCAAGGAAAAAATCACAAACTGTACTCCTAATAGAAATTCCTTCTTCTTCTTCTTCAAGAAGAATCATAAGATCTAAAAACCCTAACGTTCCAAGGTTCCCATAAGAACCTCATGAATTTGTAGTGTAACTAGTTCTTTCGTTAGGAAGAATAAAATTGAGATGAAAGGTTGTTACAAAACCTGAGAATATCGAGGGTTTTATGGTTGCGAAGGAAATCCAATCGAGTATAGTTTAGAGAGTGACTAAAAGAAGGAGAAGGCTCATTCTAATAGATGAAGATGAATAAGAAGCTATAGATATTTTAGATAGTCTTAAAATAGTATCTCATTCCTCCATACATCAGAATATCCCTACACCTATATATATTGAATAAATTCCTTCCAAGAAGAACTCTCCAATCATAATGGAGGAGCCAAATCTAGAGGAAGAGCCACACACGACAGATGAATCAAGTATGGAGGAATGACCACCTATTCTAGTTGAAACTACAATGAATAAAGGAAAAACTATATGTACTAATGAGAAAGGCAAATCATCTTATCTAAATGATCCTATTATGCAGTTAACTTTATAGCTTTCCCAAGCTCAAGCTCTGGAACAACAACAAATAGCTAACATTGCTAACTTGATTAGTCAATTATAGAACAAGGATCATCTCAACTCATTTTTGGTGCAAAAATTAGATACATCATCTGCTGATCATGTAGCTGAAGTCCATAGATTAAAGGAAACAATAAAGGAATATGAAAGTGAACAAATAGATCTTTGAATATATGTAAAAAATATGGAAAAGGAAAATAGGAGACTACAGAGTTTGGTAAACTCTTCTGAAACACTTGATGTTGCACCTTCTCCTCCTAAGGTATTTGTTGACCATGATTGTCAAACAAGTGATCCAAATATTACTCCCTTGTAAATACTACATCAAATTGAAGAAGAATATTCTGTACTTAAATAAAAAATAAAGATGCAACTTCTTCAAACAAACTCTTGGAAAATGAAAAGAAAGAATTAGAAGCTAAAGTCCAAGATTTAGAAGAAAATTTGTAAGATGCATGCAAATTAGGGGAATCTCTTTTGGCATGTAGGAATCCTTCTCTTTCATATAGTTTGTTTTTATTTGAACAATTTATAGATGGCAACTTCTACATATCTCTTGTCATCTTCCTTACAAAAGTTTACAGCTAACAACATATTTAGAAATTTTCTATAGTGTTGAACCTGATCAGCAAGATTTGCTTTGTGAATTTTATTTGCATAACTTGATTCTAGGATACCATGAGCACAATAAAGTTTTGGTAAAAATTCATGTAGGAGAAGTTCAACTAAGGGCATTACATTCTACATTCAAAAATCAAATAGCATAGAAAGGTAGATTTGAGGACTATACAAATCATGCTAAGATTATAGGATTGTGTGTCAACCAGCCTTTCCTATTCCCAGATTGATCAAATAGAATTTTAATTGTGATTTTTTAGATGATGAGGTTAAAAAATATTATTTATAGGCTTTATATGATTGTGATATTTCTTTCGATTTGTTTTAAAGATAGAGTTTTGATTCAGTGGTGGCTGCAAGTGTAAACAGATGGGACCAACTTTCATTGCCTCTTAAAAGATGAGAGGTCATGTTCCCAAATAACTTAAGATGGAGTATGAGGAGAGCGTCTTCAATTTTATAAATCTTAATAGAGGTAATAAACTATAGGGGAGAGCAAAAATGGATTGTCATGAGATATAGACCCCCTTCGCTAATCATATCTATTCTAGGATGGCAGAGTTGGGATCCACAATCAGAGGAACAATTCAATATATGGAAACAAATGATTCAGGCACATCATGGATTTATAATCAATTCAAACAAACATATAACATATAAATTTGATGAATATGATTTGAGTCAGAGTGTGGAAAGCAGAAGCCGGAGCTATGAATGCCAATAAATGTTTGCAATGGGACTTGCAAAAGGTAAAGCTTGGGGGAGATAATGAGCTTAAAATATGGCTCATTATTGACATGTTATTTCCTTAAATTCATCTCTCAAAGGATACTATCTTATGCAAATCTTATATTGTTAGATAACTATTATATGGAAAATAGATATTTGTCTTATATATATTAAACCAAAGACTAAATCTTTACTTTTTCATTAATGTCTAATACATAACATGTTTTAGTGATTTTTGTTGTGAAGAATACTCAAGGAAAAGACACAGGTGAACTATAGTGAACATGTCATTTTGATCTCCATCCACCAGAACTATGGACTTCACAGGATTGCTTCTATGGACTCTGTAGGCTGGTTTCTATGGACTATGTAGGTTTGTTTCTATAGACTCTACATGCTTGTTTCTATGGACTCTATAGGCTCATTTCTATAGACTCTGTATGCTTATTTCTATAGACTATATATGTTTGTTTCTACAAACTCTATAGGTTCATTCTTTTTGACTCTGTAGGGTAAATTTTGAGAATTCTGTAAGGATGAAGCTACAAATGGGGAAGCTAGCAACCAAACAGGATAATAAAGGATCATTCTAGCTAGAATCAAATAAAGAAAATATCCACCTGCTATTTTTTAGGATTTGGTGTTGATAAAGTTGTATATATATTTGGATCTTAGGACTCTTATAAGATAGGATATTTATTTCATCGAAATAATTAGATCTCTTAGAAATCTAATCTCTTATCTTTGGATGAATGGATCAACCAAGGAATCCTATTCCTTTGCATCCTATTTTGAGTTGATTATATTCGTATAAAATGTAAGACTTTCATCATTGAAAGGAGATGATAATAATATATAGACATCAGATGATAGAGAGGAGATAATAGAGTAAAATTTGTATGAGCATATTACAACTTTTAGATAGATTGTAATCATTTCAATTTTATGAATTAATACTTCAATTTCTAGCACTGGTTAATCTTTGTTCCTGAGTCTGAGAGGAGCAAGGGCCCACTCTCCTTGGAAACAGGAAGTGTGTATGGTATTTATGTTATGTTTTACTAATTCATTGTTATAATTAATTAGAATCTTGCTAATATTTATAGTTATTCATAAAAATATCAAAATAAATTCACAGTTTAAAAAGCATTTGTTATTCCAAAGTCATTTCCTTTCTAAGCAATATGTGTTTTCTTTTATAGTAGATGTGTGAAGCAAATTTCCTTTTGTTAGTGAAGAGTGTGATTTTACTTTCCAGGCAAGCATAAATAGGAGTGTGATTTTTACTTTAAGTAAAAGAGTGGATTGATTTGATTTTTTTTTCCAGCAAAAGCGTGAATCAAGTAGTTTAGGACACATTTCTTTAGTCAAAATTAGAATAGGATAGTCAAACACCCCTATAAGTAGCCTTCTAGATCTACCATCCCATACCTTACTGTAGATAGCTTTGGACACTAGCCCTAGTTGATAATAAATCAATTGAATATTGATTAAATGAAGAGTTAAATGACACTCATCACCTAGTATGCCTCAAGTTTCTTAAGTTCTTCTCATAGATGCATATGTCATGGTTTTTACATTCCCTCTTTCATTACAACATTCCTAATATTTCCAATTGAGAAATACTTTTTTGTTAGCTCATCATTCCTCCAAAGGGTTTCTATTTATGAGTTGTAGTGTAAGACCATGGATATGACCAAGTCCTCCTCAAAAATCACCATAATAAAACATTCCCTTATTACCATTCACCTCATCAGTGTTTTTCCCTTGTAAGTTGTAGTGTGAGACCATGGATATGATCAGGACCTCCTCACAAATTACCACATTAAAAATATCTCTTAAAATTATTTACACATTAGTTTCCATCTCAATGGTGGCCCCTTTGTGAGTTATAGTGTAAGATCATGGATAAGACTAGGCCCTCCTCACAAAATATTTCAATACTCAATTACTACTATGAACAAGTCATAATGAAATTACATGCATCAAATTTGATATAAGTAGTGTTCAATTATGAGTTACACATCATTGACATACTTTCCATCTTGATTTAGTATGTTTTATGATTACCTCATAAATTTTTTATTTTTATCTTCTTATTTTTTAATTGCATGTATGCTTACAACCATTTTATTAAATTTATCATACTTCTTAGCTTGAATTAGTGTGATTAATTTAATTTACATTTACATTTTTGTCTTTCTTTTTATACTTCCCAATGTGATTTAGTATGATTGATTGACTTAATTTTTTTTATTTTTATACCTTTATTTTTCATGTGTTTTATATTTTATTAAAATTTTCATAGTTACCAACATGATATAGTGTGATTTTATTTGTTTTAATTTGGTGCAAATATTTATATGGTTTGAAAACATTTGTTCCCTTTTTACCATTTTTAGTGTATTATATTTATTTATCTTTTATTTTTTACACATTTCCCATCATGATATAGTGTGTATTATATTTTTTTTGATTACTTATAATATTTTAAATCATTTTGCCATTTTATTTTTAACCACGTATGTGTCTCACATAATGCTAGAAAAGAAAACACACATCACATATTTGCCATATCATATAAAACAAAACCTAAATACATGTGATAAAAAGGAAATATATCCATGCATCTAAATCCAAATCCAAGTAGAACTCATGAGATCAATGAAACTATCAATATTAACATATATATCTTTTGTTTTATATAATACAAAGTATAAAAATATAAATAACTCCAATTCTAAGGTTGTGCTCCATCATGCATATACTGTGGCCTAACTACACTGCCCATAAATGCCTACGACTATCCCCTATAAATATTATGATATGAAGAGATAGTTTGGGATCCAAATCTAGTAACATGTCCCTATAGATTGGCCATTTAGGCCCGTACCTATCCTATTTGGATGGTAGTTTCCATGTGTGCAACTCTCTCTTATGCTAGGGCCTACTAGGCCCATGCCTTTACAACTCCCACCTCTATTTGTGGATGTGAACCATCATCATGTGCCTATAGCTATCTTTCAACCTCTCCCACCAGTCTAAACTAGCCTACCTAGGGCTGGGGGTAGATAGAACCATATGATCATCTAGTGTGGTAGAGTCGTATGGTGAAAACACCTCATCCAAAATGTCATGGTGTGTAACCATAACTAGTTCTCCCCATCTGACCTCCTCTATCATTGGATTTATAAAACCAAAACCTAGATAGATATTAGATCTCTCTCTCTCTCTCTCTCTCACACACACACACACACACACATCATAATAAAAATTCAATTAGTGTTCCATATCAAAAACTTAAATCAAAATTTAACACATTTCTCATCGGTGCTGTTGTCACTGATCATAGTCTCCCCATGCACTCACCTACCAAACACCTCCTCCATTGGTTGCCTCTACACTAATTCAAATCTAAGATTCACCACCTAAGCCTACTACGATCCTCTCCTCATTGGTATCTCTATAGACCAACTGTGTCCTAGAACTACTATTAGATCCCTTTATTCAATAGCTAGTGCCTATGCCTCCTTATGTCGATGGTGTCTCCATCTCTAATGAGCTCATAATGGCTACTGATACCTTTATTGTGGTTGTTTTTATGCTCCTACATCTACATCAATAGTATCTCCTCATCCTAAATCTGCTACCTCTTGTTGTCATTTTTAACTATCCCATGGTCTAGCATGCTCGACTACCCCTCTACCTCCTCTCCTTCTTGGCTCTCTATCAAGTGGTACACAATAACTAGGCACTACTAGAGGAGATAACAAATGGGGTAGTCCCATATGTCTAGGTAAGTGATCCATTATATGAGGCTCCACCCTTGAAGTTTATTGGCTTATGATCCACGCACATGCTAACCTTGTCACAATGGTAGACTAACTAGGCCATATGGTAGTTATGTGAATGTAAGGATGCCACACTATCTACCCTCATGTGACAATCTAAAGTGTTGGAACATGGGGTATGTCTTGCACTACATGGTCTTACCTCCATTGAAAGATCTAAGGCAACCTATCATAGATTACATGGGGAAACCCAATTGACCAATATATATGGAACATCTCATTTATCCATACACCAAGCAAAATCACTAGTTCTATCATCTTTTACCCTTTGGAAAACATCCTATACATATCATGCATGAGATGGACCCAAATGATATAATTAAAATCATAGAGTGTTTCTTGATCCAAAATGGATAGACATAAGGCTATCATGTATAACAATACCTTGTTATCTAAATTATGACACAACACTCTTGCTCTCACAAGTCCTATCACTACTATCACTACTTATCAGATGTATACAATGGCTGTAAGATATACATCAAACAAGCTCACCTATAATTTGGGGTAGATATTATATGAGCATGTAACCCACTAAACTAAGGTTCATCTCTCATCCTATAAATTTTATGTATTAGTGATCACTAGTGTCTCACCAATCAAAAGTCCAAGCAATGCATGCATGTCTTCCAGAATAATCACCACCTTAATAGTGTTCATATCCAGCTCCCATTGGAAAGTGTTGGTCAACCATTCCCACTCTCTTAGGAACATGACCACAAGATCAACACTCAAAGGGATCCATCTCATTCCATGATGCTGTTGAAGCCCAAGACAACCAGTTGAGCTCTATCCAAGTCATCTAATAGCTCTAATAGATATGGAAACTATGGTGCATCCATCTCTCTGGTGTTTCTAAAAATATCAAACAACAAAGGATGTATTAATTCTTGATGTCATAAATAATTAAAATACATTCTTAAACATTTAAAATTTAATTACTTCATCAACTTATTTGATTTAGTTTTAGAGTTTTCTCATTTTCCTACACCATTAGCCCATTTGATACTAAATTAGCCCTATTATACACCATCAAACCTATGATACATAATCATCCTTTTATTTTAGATTATATCAGCTGAATCGATACTAAATCATCCCTTTTCTCAGTGTTAGCATACTACATCAACCCTTTGATATACAATCAACCCTCTTTATCAAACTATATCAACAACATATTATCAACTACATCAATCAGAGGGTACTATGTATTCCATCTACCTATTCCAAACTATTTCATCTCACTACTATATGAGAGTCATCCAAAATTAGATGTCCAAGATTGGTGACTATAGAGCAAACACACACAACTATTGAAGCCAAAACCTAGAAGAGAGTAGAAATGCAATATATGTATTTTAAATGAGGTGGAGATAGAATGCATTTCAATGGCTTGAAGATTATATCTCACTAAGATCATAGCTCTATAGGTCATAACTTACATAGCTCTTAACTAAGTAGCATAATAAGACAAGGCTTACAATCACACTACATAAGTGGTACAAGTGCCAAGTAGCTCCACAATCCTCACTGAATGCTTAAGCTAGTAATAGCTTAGAATGAGCAATAATCCACTCCACATTGAATGCCTTAGAGGATAGGACTATAGATAGGCTGGTTGAGTATAGAATTACTCAGACAGACAAGGTGAGTAGTTGGGCTCTTCCACTATGGGTGGAGAGAACACTTAGGGAATACAATGGGATGGATAACCCCATCCACTCACTAAGTGATTCCATATACTCACACATGCATTATGACATTAGGATGATGTCATTATTCACCCAAATAAACTTGAATAGACTAATTATCCATATAATTAAGATGAAGTAAATAGGTGTAGTAAATACCTACACCAACACCCTCCTAAGCATATCTTAGGTGGGTAGTAGAATTGGGTCCTAACAACTAAGCCCGATCAGGTACCCAAGTATAATACTACTCTAAAAAAACTAGAGTAAAAGGAGAAAACCCAGTGGGAAAAAAAATCTCCCCCCAAAAGAGAGAAAAGAAAAGGAGACTAAAAGACCCACTAAAAGATGATGTTGAAGTAATCAACACTCCAAGTACATAGTGATGATCCCCAATATCCTACAAGGCATGAAGGATATATGCCTCCCAAAATAAGAGAGAGAGAAGGTAAGAAAAAAATACTACATGATGAATGCTATAGTAGTCCCTCTACAATAAATGTTATCTCTTCCTTTTGGAAGAAAGAAACCACAAGTTGTCAAATTGTAGAATTCCCACACAAGTGGAATGCAAGTAGGAGTCATGATGTATATCTATAAAAAATGCTCAAACATCTCCTTTCTAGGGATTGTATGTGCCAAAGTATGATCAGGGATCAAAAGTCTAATAGTAGAATTTGGCAATGAAGAAGCATACAATGAAGGGAACAAAACAACCATGGAAGAAGATAGACATGAAACATTCATTGAAAGAATGTCCATGGGAAGAGGAGAGAAAGGCTTAATAATTATCAAAATTGAAGAAGATACTACAGATGAATCACATAACTCTGTAATATGAATATCTAAAGGAACATATGAGTCATTGATACTCTCCATGTGTGTACTCATGCTATAAAAAATAGACTCATAAAAAGTTTTAGTCTGTGGTGGATCTAGAAGAGCAACATCCTGAATAGAGATGAAAGTAGAATCTACAATAGGACAACTGAGTTTGGAAAAAATATCATCTTGTAGTTGGGGCTCGATAGAATGAAGAACGCTACCCACCATGAATATGTCATCACAAAAAACAAAAATATGAGGAGAGAGTGTAACAATCTCTCAAGAGATGATAGGAAGTGGAGGAGGTGTGATGTAGGTCTCAATAGGATCTATGAAAAGAGACTATAGGATGCTCCAAATAGGGCATGGACACTCTATATATTCCACATGTTAATGAAGATCCATGGAAACTTGAAGTAACAGAGTATAAATAATCTTTTCACAAGTATTATCCCACTTATTGAATTGAAAAAAATTAGTGGGCGTAGGAATATATTCATATAGGATTATAATATGATTCTTATGTGTGAGTAAGTGTTCCATGTAATCATGCCATGAAGGATAATTATCCTTTCTAAGAAGGATGACTAAAAATGAAAAAACTCTCCTCCTCTAGAGTCTCTTAAATGAGGTCAACATGACTGAGAGAAGACACTAAGGAAGTGCATAATTTCATAGTATAAATTGTAATGAACTCATAAAGCATGCTCATGAAAGGGATGTCATGGACAACAGAAAATACATCCAAGTGAGAAATTAGTGTTGGAGTGAGGGATAATTCACACTTAAAATATGAATGTCAGACAACTAAAAATGCATCCATGTGTGAAAAATTAGTGCATGAATTATAATGCAAAAAGTGGTAGGGCCCATAACACAGGGAACCCCCTTGAATATGGAACTTTATATTTTAGTGTGATTATAATATAAATGGAACCAATAGATTGATAATGAAAAAATATTAACTTTTAAAAAAGATGGTACTTAATTTTGAGTTACCAATCAAAAGTTATTATAATATCACATTCTCCTCATTAATAGTCCATTTTGATTAAATTTGCACCAAATTTTAATGTACTAAAGCTAATATAAAAAATATAGCCTTATAACCAGGTGGTGGAACCATAATTGAACTAGTGACCTCCCAGTCATAGCTCCAAGCCTTAACCAATCCTTTTACTCACCCCTATATGTACCTTTATTATCTTCCCCCACAACCTAACAATAAATGGCTTCCCACTTATTAAAAATGCACTATTGACCAAAAAAAGTGTTCAACAAACTAGAGAGGTGGGATTTGAACTAATGATCTCCCTAATTACAATGCCAGACCAACCCTCCTATGAACCCACTTGTGTATTCAAATGGATAAAATACCACTTGAGGACAAAGTAAAAACCTAGTTATTTAAAAAATAATTAATAATATAATTATTCTATATTTTTAAGACATAATATTATTTGTCAACTTAGATATGGAAGAGCCACCTCCATTTGAGGAATTATAGTAGGTTGTGATCAACCAAAAAAGGATTGAACACCATAATGGAGGAAATGTTGCCCGTGGATAGAAGGCACCGATGATAGAGGTGTCCATGAGCTTGTTATTATAAAAAACTTCATGAGCCACCATCATTAGGATAAAAAGGAGCTTAGAAATGTCATCATGTAAAAACACCATCAATAAGTTGACCAAAACATATATCTATAGGTGAAACTCCGTCATTAGGTTCTCAAAAATGTAGATATACATGTGAAATGTCATTTGTTGAGGGAGGGCAAACCAGAGGTTGATGTAGTTACCTTGGTGGAGGCCAGACCAAATAAAGTCATTGATCATATAAATAGGTTATGATATTTGGAATCAATAGCGTGTAGAGATCCAAGGTCTATGTGGGGGTCTTGGACAGATGTAGTAGGTCGTGGGAGCTCCAAAATAACATGTAGGGAGCTGGGCAGTGATGAAAGTTGGATCAGATTTGATCCTTAATAATAAAAATCCATGGAGAGATTGAACACAAAAAAGACCCATCCTAGTGAAACAAACATCGATAGAGGATTCAATGGCATCATGGATATTCTAGGAGCATGTTGGAGTGCTAGTAGGTGGGTGTTTAGACTAAGAGCAGACCACATAGTGGCTAGGTGTTTAGATGGAGGTCTACAATAAGGGTTGAGCCATGGCCATGAAGCTTTAATCATATTCCAAAGAATGTTCTCCTGATTATCATGCAAAACCCAACTAAAAACATGTACATGCAAAATGCCAACATAACAACAATACCCTAGATTTTATAGAAAAAGGACAAAATGATTTCAAAAAACTACCCTAGAAAGTTTTATAAACCCTCTAAAAAATTTCCTCATAAATATGTGAATAAACTCTAGATTTCAATGAAATATTAATAATAATAAAACAATCTAGACAATCATGAATAACATATTAGCACTCTGATACCATGTGAGAATCATCTAAAATCAAACATCCAAGATCAGTGACTATAAAGAGAACACACACAACTATTAAAGCTAGAATCAAAAGAGAAAAAAATTGTAATAGATGTATTTATAATAACATGGAGATGGAATACATTACAATGTCTTGAATCTTACAACTCACGTAGCTCACAACTCTATCACTTACAACTTACACATATTCTAGCTAAGTAACACAATAGCAAAAGGCTTATAATCACACTATATAAATGACATAAGGGCCAAGTAGATCCACAATCCTCATTAAATGCTCAAGCTAAGAATGGCTTAGAATGAGAAATACTCCACTCCAAACTAAATGCCTTGAGGACAAGCCTATAAATAGGCTGGTTGAGTAAAGGAAGACTCAACTAGACAAGGTAAGTGGGTAGGATTTCCACTATGGGTGGAAAGAGCACTAAGGGAACATAATGGGATGGATGACCCCATCCACCCACTAAGTGACCCCATGCACTCACATGTGCATTATGACATCATGATGATGCCATTATTCACCCAAATAACCTAAATAGCCTAGTTATCCATATAAGATGAAGTAAACAGGTGTAGTAAATACCTACACCAACATGCTACATAGCCAACCACCTTGAATAATATTAGATCATCCCACTATTATTTAGTTAGTTACCTATTTTACTCTCATATTACAAAATGAGTCGACTAGGTCGAATCTATTCTTTATTTACAAAAACTTTTTGACCATTTATTATAAATACCTTAGGCATTTATTGGTCTAATCATTTCCTACCCATTACCCTGTTCTACCCCTAGTCTACCTAAAAATTTCCTAGGGTTAGTTTTGGTGTTTAGATTTGGCCTACCAGTCAATTTTATATATTTATCTTGATTTCAAATAAAAATTGCTCAAAAAATTTTAAATTCATGCTTTCTTACTTATGTTTCACTAGATGTGGCCACTATACATCCTCCATATCACAGCTATCATCTCCTCACCATAGTTGCTCTCTAAGATCAAACTGGGTCTCTTAGAGCAATGTTTTCTCAAAATAGTAAAAATAACAAAAGAATTGATTTTCACCCTATTTATATTTTCTATTCAAAATTATTTACCTATTAAATATTTACAACCAAAAATTTCATTTTTCAAGCATATCTTTGTTTATACTACCTCCTTTTCCAAATCACAAGATGTTCTAGAGTCTTGATGTTGTAGAGAATATTTTCATATATTACCTATATCTTTTGCAAAAAAATTGATTTTTTGCTAATTTTTATAAGTTTGCCTAATGTTATGTACATTGGAAACTTCCACATTTATTTCACTTCATTTCTTATCTACAACACTAATTAAGTAAAGGTTTATATTTTTCAATTCTATCTTATCATTTATTTATTTTACTATAATTTATTCAACTTTAACACTATGTATTTCTATGTTCTTTTATCGAATTACCATCCCATGTTGTACCTGAGTGACATGTGATGAGATTAGAGTGGGGAATATGTATACACATAATATTTTCAAACTTTATCAATTACTGATGCTTTCTCTCTTATAAAAACCCATTGAGTCTCAATCTATCTGAGTGTATGACTTAAACGATGTATCGAGAAAGGGGTGGGCAAACCATTGGTGCTTCGTAAGATTATTATCTCCTATACCACCACTTGATATCTATGTAACCTTATTTTATTGCACTTTCATAATCCTTTCCTCATCTCTTACACACTCAACCAAGTAATTTACCCCTTTACTTAGCCCCTTTCTAAGCCTAAAACCCCCTTTTGACATTTAGCATACACTATCGGCTTGGGCTAACCTTATATTTAAATTTTTAAAAGCACGTTATAGGTCTAGGTTGGCTTTGGCCAACCTAGACTGGGACATATTTTGATTTTATTATTTAAAAAATACAAAGTTGAATTGGGTCGACCTTGTTAGCTAAACTTTTAGAAAGGTTTAGGGTTAGATCCAACTATATATACACATCCATTTCTATCATTTATGTGAAAGAGAAGAATAGAAAATTATATTATGAATATGCTTATCCACCATTCTACTTGAGGAGAATTTCTTAGGGTTTCAATAATTTCTTTGGAGATATGAATCTTGTCTTGTAGATAAGTCTTTTGGATGCATACAGAAGTTATGTAGTCTAGAGTTGACATATCTTTGTTATCCTTACACACCAAAACAACCTATTTTAGAGCACTTTGGCTAAGGGAGAGATTGAGGATCAATATGTTCATCTTCAAGATAAGTATTTATAAATTTGTTTCTCTTTTGTAAGAGTAGATAGATTAGCATTTGTACTTATCTTCAATACATTATGATTTCCTATACATTGACATGAGTATAGATATTCTATGCATGTTTAATTTTTATGTTTATTACCCCCAAATCATGCCACAAAATTTTATAAGCACTAAATTATATTTTAATTTACTTTGCATTTTACTTGGTGAGAATTAGGACTATTTCATGGTGTTGCTTGACTAAAGGCTTTGAAACCCTCTCTAGTGGTGTTATTGTGGTAATAGATCCATTGGTTAGGTCTAATAGAACCATCTTGATCATGAGCCCAAATATCTAATGTATCAACAAAAGGAAGTGTAAGTAGGATTTATCTTCTCCAAGCTAGGATTGATTAATAGGTCAGTTGCATTTTCCTTTATATACACCCACTACCTTGAGGGTTCGTGGGGTAATAAAACCTTAAATTACATGGAAAGAGATAGTTGGTTGGATATGTCTTGAATCCTCATCCAACTCATTAATAACCTCTAATGCTACTTCTTCATTGGTGCCCATAATGTATAAAATCTTATTTTTGATACATTTATGTCCTCAACTATATTTTTATATCATAATTAAAGCATAACTATTTTCCCCATTTTTATTTAAAAATTTCAGGCACTAAATTGGTGAGCTGAGGGAGGAATGCCCCCTAAGGAAAAGAATAAAATTACAAAGCGAGGAGGAAAAACTTAGATAATAAGAAAAGACCAATAAATAAAAAATACAAATAATAAAGAAAGAGGTTAAAAAATCTAACAAATTGCGATGATTATGATGATAATGAAGTACTAAAAGAGGAGGATAGGATGGATAAAAAATATTACATAGAGGATTAAGAAGTGGTGAACAAATATGAAGAATAAGACACAGAGGATGAAAATAATCCTCTATCACCTAACTCTTATAGATTGTCATATGATTTTATAGAGGAATAGCAAGAAGAGACATAAGAACACTACTCTTGTTAAATCATACTTTTTCTAAAGACACAAAATGCAATGATGATGAAAACAATGATATGTGATCATTATTATTCATATATTTAAAGGTATTTTATCTCATGTTTTATAATTTATGTTTTAAGAAAGAGTGGGTGTGTGAGTGAGAATCATTTGTTATATAATTATAACCATGTTCTCTTTCATTAATTTCAATATTTTTTGTAATAGCACTCTCAACAAATTACTTTAAATTATATATATATATATATATATATATATATAATATATATATATATATTAAAAATAATCTATATTTTTTAATTATTTTAATTTAATAAATTAAAAAATCTATAATAATAGATTTTCATCATGATGATGGGACACTTGAGTGTTAAATATTGATGACTATATAACTCTACACATAGTTTAAACTCAGAGAAATGTTGATCATTGTTTTCACTTTATAAGCATAAAATCTCACAACTATTGAGTGAATCACAATTTTTATTATATATATTAGATATATATATAAATATATATATATGCAATTTTAAAAATATACAACCACAACTTATGATGCAAAAGGGTAATGAAAGTGTGTTAATATTTGCATAGGGATGAACTTAACACATTAAAATAAATGCCAATGAAATCATAGAAAGGGGAGAACTTTATTTTAAGCAAAGTTTGAAGAGGGAAATTATATTAGTTTAGTTATAGTTTTCACGTGCCTACATTTCAACATATTAGATCATTTTAACATTTCAAATATGTAATTTTCTGTCAATCTAATAGTTTAAAGATGTCATACAAAATAGAAGGAGAATTTAAATCTAGTAAGAAAGGAAAAAGAAAGGAAAATGAGCCACAAGATGATGAAGAGTGGCACAAAACACATACTTTCTCAACAATTCTATAGTTTCCTAATAATGAGGAAAATATAATATATATATATATATATATATACATATATATATATATATATATATATATATATATATATATTGTTGATTTTTGTAATACATTTTTTCAATTTAAGATTGTATACTTATTATATTATTAACAAAAAATCTTTGAACCCTTTTCAAATTAAAGAGAAGTCTATCAATGATAGAGAAACTTAAGAAAAAAGTGGCTAAAATTTTCATGCGATGTGGCATCAAAACTATATAGTCTAAGAAGATTGATATAAAGGATGAACATATATATAGAGGATGAACATATTGATTATGGCATAACTCTTTTTAATTTTGGTACTTTTTAATTCACCGTTGAATGATTTACTAACATGTTCCCTAAGTACCATCTATTCTCATATGGTATTATAGGGAGATTGATTTGGTTCACTAAAATGGGGTAGGATTGGAGAGATCTGAATAGTGATATTTTTATGACCCATCTTCACTAGATGATCAGGCATCTTGGTAACACTAAAGACCTTACACACTTTAATTGGAATGAATTCCTAAAGCATGATAAAGATCATACCTTTTAAGTTGATAAAGGTACATAAATATGAAAAAATATTATTGAGAAAAGGGTTTTAAAAGGTATGGGAGATGTTTTAATAAGGTTGAGGGGTCCAACATATAAAAAATAAAAATAAAAATCAAATTCTCATTAGAGAAATCTACTCATTACCATTACAAAAAGAAGGTTAAATTTTTGATTACAAAATGGGAGGGTAACCAAAAATGGTATGCATAAAAAGAAAAAAAGTGGGTATCTCAAGGCATCTAAAAAAGAGGGGTCAAAGGAAACTCATTTCTCATCACACTGACCCCAAAAAAATGGTCTTAAATGCATTCTTGAAAATTTTATAAGTTTATCAATCCTTTCTATTTATTAATTTTGAATAACTCAATTCAAATTTAAGTTATATTTATAGAATAACTAAAGAAGACATGCAATGCTTCAAAATAATTTTTTTTTAGAAATATGTCATCATGACATATAGAAGTTGAATATTGCATAGTATTTTTCTTATTTAGTAACTTATATTCATTATTATATAATTTTGATTGTACTAATGTTATTTTTTTATTTTTTCAATAAGTCAACTTCTAAATCCCACCATGTGATGATTACATTCAAGTGGTAATGGAGGAATGTTAGATAACATTCTTGAAACACATTGATATTTTAGAAAGCATCTAAGTAAGTATTAATTTGTCAAGAAAATGAATATGAAATCCATAATTCTAATATTATATTTTAGGGATAACTAGGATTTATAAATTTAATATTATTTTTGTTTTTATTTTTTAATATAAAAAATATCATTATTGGAATGCATCATATTATATTAAAAATAAAATATTATTATATAAGGTTACAAATCAAAGGAGATGGACACTCCATTTGAGAAGATAAATTTAGTCTTGAAAATAATAAAATTAGCCTATCAAGGTATGGCCCAAACAACTACAAATAATTGTATAGCAACATTTTACACATAAGTTATCATCCCAAGAGGTGAATGTGGAGGATAATCATTGAGAAACACCGACCAAACAAGTGGTTCCATGTTAGGAATCTCTAGAGGATTCTAACCATCCAGGGGGTCATTATGAATAGTGATAGGTCAACCATTAGTTGGCTACACAAGAAAAATAGTGTTTTTTAGAGACCACATTAGACTTTCCATGAGATCTCTAGCTACCCCCTAGGGGGAGGGTGAGGGGAAAATTGGCCTCTGCTTCTGGATTGATTCTACTTTAGCACCTCTTGGGAGGATGAGGTGGCAAACTACGGGGTAGGCCATTAGGTGGAACTCTACTCATGGTGCAAGGAGTACTCCCTAGTGGTCAAGGAGCTCTTACAAGTAGCAGAGGTCTAGAGCCATATTTTCTAGTTGACCTCTATTGCCTTTCTCTAGAAATTCTTCTATGCTATTATTCTCTTCCAAGAACAATGCTATTTTTAATCATGAGGCCTATGGAATATCATTTTCTATTAATGAATATAAGAAACATTAGGTGCCTCTTGTATTGAATAAAATTACATATATTGTTTTTAATATTATTTTATTCTAATTATGGTCATTTTTAGTTTTAAATTTAACTTAATAATTTCATTTGTTTTATAGAGAAAAAATAACATTAAATGAGGATGCAAATGACAATGCCAATGATGATGGTGGTGGCGATAATGATGGTGGTTCTAGTGTAACTATATATAATGTTGGTGAGGAAGAGGAGGATGATGTGGAAAAAGATGAATATTAACTAGCAAATGTATAATTTTTTACATTGGGATAATTTATGCCAAAAATTGGTATATACATTATTTGTTTAATCAATTTAACTCATTTTTTATGACTATACTTGCAGTGCATATTTGATATAGAAAATTATTTATTTAATATTCATGATGAATGTGGGTTCATTTCATTTTTTAAAAATTAATATAAACAAATAATTTATTTTTTCTAAGTTATCTATTAATTTTGATTAAAAAATATTATTACATATATTATAAAATTGTAATTGTTAAGTGTTAAACTATATTAGTCATTATTTAAATATATTTTATATATAATTAATAATTATTTTTTATTTTAGAAATAATTAACTTAATATATCATAGTATTTTTATTATTTAAACTTATTGTAATTATTTAAAGTTGGGAACATTGTTTTCAGTGGTAAAAAACCCCGTTAGGAGGCATGCCATGACTAAATTTACCAATGTGTTTCAAGATAAATCATAAAAAGACATATCTATTATTTTACGGAGTGTAAATGATGATTTTGCAATCCATATAAAAAATCACAAGTTGCCCAAGGATCCCTGAAAACACCTTGAATATATACACAAAGACACTAGTCTCTAAAAAATAATTAAACTTATGCTTGAAATACTTACTACTCCCAAGAAAGGTGACACAAAATTAGTTAATTTAAAAAAAAAAAAAAAAAGTTAGAAGGTTGTAATTGTAATCTTATTCAAGATCAACTTTTCTACTTTATTATTTAGTTGATGATATTAGGTTTAGGCTTAGCTAGTTTTCAATTCTAAATATATATACACTAGTCAAGAAATAAACAAATCTGGTGTAAACTAAATCGACACATTGTGCATCAAATCAATTTTTTTCTAAAAGTCCCACTAAAACTTGTGAGTTTGCATCAATTTGTGTAATACAAACTGTGTTAGCAAAAATCGTGCATCGAAGAAAAAAATAATTTTAAATATAAATTAAACTAAATTTTATGTAAATGGTGATACTAAATCAACAAAATATTATAATATTTAATACTACAATCAATGCTATCTATATGCTTGCTTGATTTCTGTAGAATGTTTATAAATACTCAATAAACTGATATAGGTATAAAATGCTACATTCTCTTTCAAATTTATTTTTTAATCTTTAAATATTTTATTGTAACTATATATTTATAGATTTCTTAAATTTAAATTAGGACCATGTTGATGAAAAAACCAGCACCAAAAGATTGAAAAATCAAACAAAACAAGTCTACAATACTTTAGTGCACCCTAATAGACCCAAAACATAAATATTTAAAAATGGATCCTAAAAATTTATTAGTCAATAAATTATATTATTCTAGAGTCCTTATTTATTTGTCAATTATTAATCAAAATTAGATGGTATTAACATATTTTACCTTTTTTATTTCTTTTCTCTCTCCTCTCCCATTTTTCTCTCTCCTATAATTTTGATAATCTTACACATTATGTTGAAACAAATAAAATAACAAAACAAATAAATACTTTATTATGTAAACTAATAATTGATAAATATATAAATCTATAAAATATAATAACTTATAAATTTTTAAAGACATTTTTTAAGTTTCTAATGCCAAGTCTTGGAGCGGCATGGATAAGAACCCACTTTCTAGGTAGTAGACAAAACCAATCAACCAACCAACCAAATTGTATGTTACATCTGAATATGTAATGGAAAACTAAACAAATATAGAAGTATGATTACACATCCAATTAAAAATAAGATATAACAAAGAAAGATCTTCTATTCATCATGTATATGACAAAATATATATGAGTACAATTGTCTAAATGGAATGCAATGCTGCAGATCTCTGAGGTGGATTCTATGCTGTAAGAATATATTATGTGGCCATAAAATCATGTGTGAGTAATAATGAAGGGAAGAATGTTCCAGAACGTATTAACAAAGTGTCAATATAGTGTCAACTCAATGAGAATCAAGTTCATATAATTAGTCATCATGTTCGTTACAAGATAAGAGTGCACCACTTGGATTGAGTGGAATACTCATCCACCTTTAAAAATTGAAACAAGTTATGATTGCCATCGCAAGTGTGAGTATTGGTGGTATTAATGATTGGATCCTTGTACAGTAGAAATGAGTGTGACGGGTTTAAATTTTTCGGGTTCTGCACTATGAAATGGCTGGAGTACAATAGCTCAATGTTAAACATAGGGATAAGAATCATATCAATGTTGTTACTTAAAGGTGGTATTAATGATTGGATCTTTGTACAGGAGAAATGAGTGTGACGGGTCTAAATTTTTGGGGTTCTGCATTACGAAATGGCTGGAGTACAATCACTCAATGTTAAACACAGGCATAAGAATATCAATGTTTTCACTTAAAGTTTAAAGTGTAAAGTATGGTGTAAGAATCATATCAAAATGATTTAATGTTGCAGTGAGTATTTTTTTGGATTGAAAATATACTTAAGATAAATAATGCATTGCTGATAAACAAAAATAAATAGAAGAAATCACACTCTAAAATATTTTAGAGAAAATAAAGTTTACAGAACATAAATAAAACTAAAAGGTTCAATATTTTAAAAAAGAATAAATTTTTTTACGCATACACTTTAGCATCATCTTTTAATGCAACGCGTGACCTGCCTAGCGTGGTTGGGCTGCTGCTCTTTTAGTGTGGGGTCAGAGACTGCATTAAAAGAAGCAATTCAAGGATCAATGGGATTGCTAGCTTGCCAGTGAAGTAAAACAAGACCCTGCTCGAAGGCTACATTACATTTTTGGTTGGGTTAACAGAGGTTAAAGTAGCCTTCTTTTGATCGACACTCTTCTAACCAGTACAAGTAGCAGCTTCAAAGAGACCATTCAAAGATTCCCTAATGGGATTGGCAATCACCTCAGGGACTATTTCATCTTTTTTATCTTTCGAAGGCTCTGCTGAAAACAATTCTTCACCATCATTATTTGAATTTGTGCTTAATACTGCGAAAGGGTTAAGGTTTAGCTGACTTAATCTCTTTCTTTCCTTTTCTATTTACTAACTGAAATTCTTTTCTGCTGGAGGAGTTATGGAAAATCTTGAGATTGTGTTGAGGATATTACATTCACTCCTTTTGTAAAATGTAGCCAAACATTGTCACCAATGTGAAAAGCATAAAGATTCTGATACGAAACATGGCATTCTTTATGCTTATATTATTTGTGACTCAGAAATTGTTGAACTTGTTGATGCACTTCTTAAATATGTAAGAGAAAATTATTTTTTTAATACATTTTTTTCTAAGTACTCAATAATAGATTCGTTAAAATAATCTATTATAGAATAGACAATTTTTTCAGCACTCATGAATTGATTGACTTTAATAAACTAAACATGTTAGTTAAGATTAATTCACCCAAAATTATGAACTGATCTACTGTAAGCATGTTGGATGTGCATTTATTTTTCTTCCCAACAAGGATGGGTGATTTTTTACATTCACAGTAAGTGAAAAAGTGTACGACAGAATACAAGGATCGAACGCAATCTATCCATCTGAGTGTCGAAAACTGTCTAGAAATCTTTCTATAAATAACTAACAAATCTAGTATCTCAATCTGTTACAGTGGATAGAGGAAACCAAAATGTATTCAAGCATGCTAATAATGACAGCTGTTCAATGTGCATTGACATAATTCTTACATGTAACCATGATTTCCCTCTTTGAGAAAAGTTCAACCACAACAAATCATAATAATGATTTTGATGTTTAATCATCATAAGACTAAATAAGAAATGATATTCAGTATGTTATCCTTGGGAAACCATATCCACAATATTATGGCCTCATGCATCAGTATTGATTTCAAAGTGTTGACAGTATGGAACATAATTTTCTTTGATTTATTCAAACGCATTATCTTGCACATATTGCCACCAGAATGTTGACTTGACTCTCATCAACTGATCATTGACCATGAGATGTGAGTGAATCCTATTACAAGCTGGCAATATACATTTATGAGTCCATGGGAAGATCATAATTTCTTGAGAATATGAGGAAATGGACGATATTAGATTGTATTGATATTCTATGAATCCACATGGAAGCCTTCATGATCGATGGTATAACCTAAGCACTTAACTAATATGAGATGGTGAAATAGTATAAAGGAGCTCTACAAAATCATTGAATATTTAAAGCAATAGCGACATCATCTTTTAGGTAGGGAAATCCTCACCCACTTTGATTATAACCTTTTTAGATTGTACCTAGATTTTGACAGAGAATATGTTTGTAATTTTTTTTTAATATATCATTAAAGAAGAATTGTAATAATAGACCATAATATAATTGAAAGTAGAGTATAATAATTAAATATATGATTGAATTATTTCAAAGATGAAATTTTTATAATTAAATGATAAAAATAAAATCACAATATGATTGAATCAAAAGTAATTGTTATTTGATATATATACCTTATTTAAACTATGAATATTCTATACTTTGATTGTAATATTTATAAGAAGATATATAAATTATCATATGATTAAGTTAAAATTTATGCTAGTCACAAATAGGTGATACATATCTCAATATATGTTATAAGTTAAGGGAGTAGCATGCCCCCTCCCCTTCAAACAAATATTATCCTTAATATTGACTATCAATGCCACTTTTGTAAGATTCCATTAGCTTATCATGTCACATCTTGGCTTGGCACACTCTTCCACTTGATAAGACACTCTGTAATCACCCTTGTCCAGAATGCATTAATTGTGTTTTGAGGATTTCTTTAGGTTCCAATATTATTCTTCCCTCTTCAAACTCTTTTAAACTTTTTCTGTGCTGAAATTATTTGTTTAATAAATTTATTTAAATAAAAAATATAGAAAACCATATGTATTTTCATTGATTGAAGTGACTCCCATTTCTATTCTACAATATCAATCTTTTACAAGATTTGATAAGAGCCATAATACATAGGTGAAATATTATCCTTCTTATGTCATTTCAAGGATATTTACTTATATGGTTATAACCTTACAAAAACCCAATCCCCTACTTCAAAATGTATTTCAATTTTGTGTTGGTTAGCTTGCTACTTCATTTGGTTCTGTGTCATTTGCAAGTTCTCTCAAAGACTATGAAGTGCCTCTTTTTAGTGTTGAATTTACTCTTCAATTGTGAAGATCCTTGATTGTACCCTCAATGATGAGGTGATGGATGGTGTATGGTAGCCATGCAATACCCAAAATAGAGATATTTTGGATGAGATATGGAAATAAGTGTTATAAAATCATTCTAATAGTGGTAGGTAGCGAACCCATCTCTCTTGTTTATTAAAAACACAACAATAAAGATAACTCTCTAAGCATTTTTTGACCACCTCATTTTTATTATTAAAATTTAGATGATATGATAAGTTATGTCCTAGTTGAGTATGTAAACATGAGTACAAATCAATCCAAAAATTATTGGTAAATTTAAGATTGAAATTGCTTACTATATTATTTGGGGTTCTATGTAGCTTTTGAACTAGATTCGTTATATATATATATATATATATATATATATATATATATATATATATATATATATATATAAAATACATATTTTATGAATTTATTCATGAAAATCATGATGACATTTTCCCTTTCACATAAGAGCATCCGAGTTCACAAATAATCTTGCATTAACAAAAACACTTAAGTAATAAATAATTTTACATAGCCCTTGTGTGTACCAAAAGTTATTTCCATGTCACCTTATGGCTTGTGCAATCTAAGGAGTCAAAAGAGAACATGCTCATGTTTATGCAACTTGAAAAGTGTTGATCAAGCCTTACTTGGAAATCTCTATGAGTTTATCACAAGAAGTTGATAATATCTAAATAGATGTGCTAAAAGATTAAGTATTTAGAGACTGGGTAACTTGTATAGTAGTCTAGTTTTAATATAAATCTTTACAACTTGAAAACTTTGAAGAGTTGTACATGTAAATTCATGTTGGAAAGGTCTTACACAAACCTTATGTGTCACCTTATTTGTGTTGTTACTTGGTTCTTCCAATATGTGAAGGTTGTAAGATAAGTCTATATTGGTTGCAAACTTTTGTGATGCATAACCATTCTTGCACAATATTAAATAAAAGATAATCATTTCCATGTAGTGGCTCAATAATTTAGAAACATGGTAGTTTGATTTATGTTATGATTTTGTGCCAAGTGTTTATGTAATATGAAGAGATAAGGGTTTTGATAATGATAACAATGTTGATGAGGATAGTGGCAGTAAATGACAATGATAATGATAACAATATTAATTAGATAATGGTGGTGGTGATATAATTTTTTTTGCATTGAAATTATTTATGCCAGAAATTGGTATATACACTAGTTGTTTAATCAATTAAACTCAATTTTTATAACTATACTTATAGTGTTATTTATATATATATATATATATATATATATATATATATATAATTAATTTAATATTCATCATAGATGTGAGTTCATTTCAATTTTTTTAAAGTAATATAAATAAATAATTTATTTAATCTAAATTCTCTGATAGTTTTGATAAAAAAATATTATTATATATATTATAATTATATTTGTTAAATGTAAAAAAAATTAGTCATTATAAATGTATTTTATAGATAATTAACAATTAACTTCTATTTTATAAATAGTTACATTATTTTATATTTTTATTAACTAGAATATTTAAATTATACACACACATAATATCAAGCTGGTTAAGACTAAAAAGTGATGCAAATGACATGACATTAATAATGCACAATTTTATGCTAATAAAAAAACAAATCTAGTGAAAATTAACTATACACAATGTGCATCAACTACATTTTCATCTTAAAGTCCCTTTAAAAACTTGTGTGTTTGCATCATTTTGTGTAATATAGATTGCGTTAGTGAAAATTGTGCATTGAAGAAAACAATAATTATAGATATATTGCAACTTAAAATTTATAGAAATGGTGATATTATAGTATTCAATGCTACAATGAATGCTCTTTATATGTTTACTTGATTTCTCTAAAATACTTGTAAATACTGAATAAATTGATATATAAGTATAAAATATTATATGCTCTTTCAAATTTCTTTTAGATCTTTACATATATTTTTTTAACTATATATTTATAAACTTCTTAAATTTAAATTAGGATTATATTAATATAAAAATAATATTAAATTGTCGAGACTACAATACTTCAGTGCACTTTAATAGACCCAAAACATAAATACTTAGTAATGGCTTCAGAAAATTTATGAATTATTAAATTACATTATTCCAAAGTACAAATCTGTTTATTTATCGATTATTAATCAAAATTAAATAGTAATGGTATGCTATGTATTTTTTTTTCCCTTACTTTTCTTTCCTCTCTTTCTCTCTCCTATAAGTTTGGTCATCTTATATTGAATCCTTTTAGATATGTACACTATATTTTTATTTATAACTTTTAAAAAAAGAGAAATAAATAAATAAATAAATAAAATAACAAAATATATAAATACTTCTCCATTTAAACTAATAATCAATAAATCTATAAAATATAATGATTTATTAATTATTAAAGCCCATTTTTAAGTTTCTATTGCCAAGCCTTGGAGTGGCATGGATAAGAACCCACATTCTAGGTAGTAGACAAAACTAACCAACCAGCCATATTGTATGTTACATCTGAATATGTAATGGAAAATTAAACATATATAGAAGTATTGATTACACATTCAATTAAAAATAAGATATAGCAAACAAAGCTCTTCTATTCATCATGTATATAACAAAATATATATGAGTACAACTGTCTAAATGGGATGCAATGCTACAAATCTCTGAGAGCCTAGTCATGAGGTGGATTGCGTGGCGTAAGAATATATTATGTGGCCATAAAATTATGTATGAGTAATAATGGAGAGAAGAATGTTCCAGAAAGTATTAACAAAGTGTCAATATAGTGTCAACTCAATGAGAGTCAAGTTCCATATAATTAGTCATGTTGTGAGAAGACAAGAGTGCACCACTTGGAGTGAGTGGAATACTCATCCACCTTTAAAAATTGAAACAAATTATGAGTGCCATGGTGAGTGTGAGTATTGGTGGTATTAATGATTGGATCCTTGTACAGTAGACATGAGTGTGACGGGTCTAAATTTTTCGGGTTCTGCACTATGAAATGGCTGGAGTACAATATCTCAATGTTAAACACAGGCATGCCCAAGTAAAATCATGGATAGGTGTTTTCACTTAAAGTGTAGAGTATGGTGTAAGAATAATATCAAAATGATTTAATGTTGTGAATATTTTTTTTTGGATTGAAAATGCATTCAAAATATATAGTGCATTGCATGTTTATACAAAATGAGTGGAACAAATCACACTCCAAAATATTGGAAAGAAAGTAAAGTTTAAAGATTATAAATAAAATTAAAAGGTTCAATACTTTAAAAAGAACTTAAAAAACACTTTATACATACAATTAAACATCAACTTCTTATATAACGCGTGACCTGCTTAGCTTGGTTGGGCTGCTGCTCTTTTACTGTGGGCTCCGAGACTGAATGAAAAGAAGCAATTCAAGGATCAATGAAATTGCCAGCCTGCCCGTGATGTAAAACATCAGGGGGTCTCTTTGACAAGACCCTGTTCGAAGGTTCTACTACATTTTTGGTTGGGTTGACAGGGGTCAAAATAGTCTTCCTTTGATGTACACCATTTTGAATGGTATAAATAGCAGCTTCAAAGAGGTCATTCAAAGACTCCCTAATGGGATTGATAATCACCAATGGAATTATTTTATCTTTTTAATCTTTCGAAGGCTCTGCTGAAACCAATTCTTCACCATCATTATTTTATTTGGTGCTTAATACTGTAGAAGGGTTAAGGTTTAGCCAACTTAATCTCTTTCCTGTCCTAGTTTACCTTCAGGTTTGAGAACTTTCTTTCCTTTTTTATCTACTAATTAAAGTTCCTCATTTTCCCTCTTCTTTTCTGCTGGAGGAGTCGAAAAATCTTGAGATTGTGCTGAGGATATTACATTCTCTTTTTGTAAAATGTAGACAAACTCTGTCACCAATTTGAAAAGCATAAGGATTCTGATACGAAACATAGCATTCCCTGTGCTTATATTATTTGTGACTCATAAATTGTTGAACTTGTTGATGCACTCGTTAAATATGTTAGAGAAAATTATCTTTTTTATATAATTCTTTTTATTAGCACTGAATAATGGATTCGTTGAAGTAAGCCATTATAGAATGAGCAAGCCTAACCAGTACTTATAAACTAATTAATTTTAATTGGGCAAATATGTTGGTTAAGATCAGTTCACGTAGAATTGTGAACTGATCTGCTGCAGGCATGTTAGATGTGCATTTATTTTTCTTTCCAACGAGAATGGGTGATTTTTTTCATTCACAGTAACTGAAGAAGTGTACGACTGAATACTAAGAAAACTGTCTCTATCTATCCGAGTGTCGAAAATTGTCTAGAAATCTTTCTATAGATAACTAAGAAATCTGGGATCTCAATCTATTACAATGGATAGAGGAAACCAAAATGTATTCAATCATGTTAATAGTGACAGTTGTTCAATGTGCATTGCTATAATTCTTACATGTAACTATGATCTCTCTTTGAGAAATGTTCAACCAGAACAAATTATAGTCATGATTTTGATCATATAATACATCTCTATCCATATTTAGAAAATAAACATATAATGATGTCAATATTCAATATGTTATCCTTGACTTGAGAGAGCGCGTTGTAGGTGAACAAGAAATAGTAGGGGGAAACCATATCCACAATATTATGGCCTCATGCATTAGTATTGATTTCAAAGTGTTGATCGATGGCAGAAAGTACAAGGACAGTATAGAACATAATTTCTACCACTAACTACTTCAGCATTTACAATGCCTAAATTTTGTCTTAAATACTCAAAGGTCTCCTTTGCTAATGCCTTTGTGAATATATCTGCCAATTGGTCTTCAGATCTGCAGAACTCTAGATGGATTTCTCCATTGTTCACTAACTCTCTGATAAAATGAAATCTTGTATCAATGTGCTTGCTCCTCTTATGAAAAACATGATTTTTTGATAATGCAATTGCTGATTTGTTGTCACAAAAGATTGGTGTTGACTCCTTCTGTTCTTGCAATAAATCTGTCAATATTCTCCTCATCCAAGTTGCTTGACATGCCGCTGATGTGGCTGCTACATATTCTACTTCAGCTGATGAAAGTGTCACTATAGGTTGCTTTTTGGATGCCTATGTGACCACACCTATTCCTAAAAGAAAGGCATGCCCAGAAATACTCTTCCTGTCATCAATGCTACCTACAAAATCACTATCAGTATAACCAATCAAACTAAAATCATTAGTTGTGGAATATAAAATTCCATATTATGTTGTTCTTGCCACATATCTCAATATCCTCTTTCCAACTTGCCAATGCGAGTCTTTTGGTGACTCCATGAATCTAGAGATTAAACTGACCCCATACATGATATCTGGTCTTGTATCTGTAAGATACATCAAACTACCGACTAGTCTTTTGAATGTTGTAGAATCAACTTTAGACCCTTTGTCTTCTTTGCTAATTTTGGTCCCTGTAGCAATTGGTGTAGGTGTTGGTTTACAATTTAGCATCTTAAACCTCCTTAACACATCCTTTGCATATTTAGTTTGACAAATAAAAATTCCCTTCTCTGATTGTACAACTTCTATGCCCAAAAAATACTTCATTAATCCCAAATCTGTCATTTCAAATTCTTTCTTCATTGCTGATTTAAATGTGTCTACAGACAAATTTCTAGTGAAAATCAAATCATCAACATACAAACACACAATCAGAATCTGACCTTCTTTGTTAATTTTTGTGTACAATGTAGGCTCACTATTGCTTCTGCTAAATCCATTGTTTGTCATGTATGAATCAATCCTACTATACCATGCTCTTGGTGCTTGCTTGAGACCATAAAGGGCCTTCTTCAATATGTAGACTTTTTCTTCATGTCCTTGCACTTCATAACCTGGTGGTTGTTTCACATACACTTCTTCATCTAGGAAACCATTCAAAAAAGCTAATTTGACATCCATTTGATATATATTCCAATTATTTTGAGTAACTATTGCTAAAACCATTCTAACAGTATCAAGTCTAGCAACTGGAGCAAATGTTTCATTATAATCAATTCCATGTTCTTGTGCAAAACCTTTTGCTACTAACCTTGCCTTGTGCTTTTCAACATTTCCATCTGCATCAAATTTGGTCTTATAAACCCATTTGACTCCTATGCAATCATTACCTTTAGGTAGATTAGTTAGATCCCATGTTTGATTTCTTTCAATGGCATTCATTTCTTCATCCATTGCTTTTATCCAATGTTCCTCATTAACTGCTTCTTCATAATACATAGGATCATGAGAAAAAAGAGAAAAATTTGAACACAAATCTAACTTTTCTTTTTCTTGATTATAAATCTCATTCAAGTTTCTCATTTTCTTACCTCTAAATCTTGATCTTAAAGTGGCAAGAGTTGGATCTGATTCATCACTTACTTGTGAATTTGGAGTAGGATGACAAGCATGACCAGATGATTCACCTTGTGCTAAGCTCCTAGGTGTTCTTATTAGAGTGCTTGTTCTTGCTTGTGGAGAGGATTGATCACCTTGCAAATTTTGTTCTTCAGATTCTTCTTCATTTTGTGGAATTGGTGCTCCAATTGTGATGGTGCTACCATCCCATGCTTCTTCTTCCTTAAATTCAACATCTCTGCTAATAATCACTTGCTTTGAAATAGGGTTATACAACTTATAAGCCTTTGATTCTTCATTATAGCCAATAAAAATGCATTTCTCACCTCTATCATCAAGTTTTCTTATCAATTTAGATGGTATAAGAGAATATGCAATACAACCAAATTTTTTGAAATGATGTACACTATGCTTCTTACCACTCCAAGCTTCTTGTGGAATTCAATATCTAACACTCTTTGTTGGGCTTCTATTTAGAATATATACTACACATGCTACTGCTTCTACCCAATATTCATTTGATAAATGTTTGGCCTTCAACATGCTTCTAACCATCTCCATGATTGTTCTATTCTTTCTTTCTGCTACACCATTTTGCTATGGTGTGTACCTTGTATTAAGTTGCCTTTTAATGCCATGATATCTGCAAAAATCTTGAAATTCATTAGACATATATTCACCTCCTATATTTGATTGTTGGGGGATCAAACCAACAATAGATTACACTTGTGAAAGCAATAAACGCGGAAATAAATCAGATAGATAAGTAACTGAAATGATAAATAGCACAGAATAAGATATACAAGAAAACACCCTGAAAACTTGTATTGAAACTCTTTACAATAGGAATACAATTTGAAGAAACTTCGTTCTTCCACACCTCTCTCAGATGCACACAAGATCTCTCACTAGATCTCTATTCCTCAAGAGCTCTCTCTCTCAAGTACACTCAAATCCAACAACCTGGATTGATGCAACTCTGTACTGTCCTTCAAACATTCACAATGATCTACTCTTACAGTTCTACACACATTCTACTACTCTAAGCTAAGAAGATCTTCCTACATATAGAAATAGGAAACTTGAGCATGCTCTTACAACAAACAGTTAAGCCTCTTGAACAAGGGCTCTAAAAATAATATTGCTAATAATAGAGACGCGAGCTTGAGTCTACAACTCAAACTCATCATGCAAACACTCGCTGCTGTCCTCGGAAATAGATTTCTGGACACGCAGGTAACCGACGTCGGTTCCTGCCTGTTCGCCTGTGACCGTCGCCGGCCGACCCTACCGCCGACATCAGCGCCTCTGCAACTGCTACTAACCGACGTCGGTCGCTCCTGACCGACGCCGGCGTCTGTGTAGACCCGAACCTGTTTAAGTATGCTCCTTAGTGAAGCTTTTAGCTCCACACCCTAACAATCTCCCACTTGGAGATAAACCAGCTGCACCAACCTGTACAGCATCATCTTCTTGCTCCTCCATCTTCAACTCAGTTATGAAGACCAATAGAAGTTGAATGAAGATTCAACTTCTCCATAGTAACCGGCTTTGTTAGCATATCAGCAGGATTCTTGTCTGTATGAATTTTCTCCAGCTTTAACTCACCATCTTCCAATACCTGCCGTATGAAGTGGTACCTTAGCTGTATGTGCTTGGTTCTAGAGTGAAAGGCTGAGTTCTTGGCCAAATGGATTGCACTCTGACTGTCACTGCACAATCTGCAACTCTCATGCTCCCTTCCAAGCTCTTCCATGAACCGTGTCATCCATATCATTTCCTTGCTAGCTTCTGTAGCTGCAATGTATTCTGCTTCTGTAGTTGACAAGGCTACAACCTTCTGCAACTTAGATATCCAACTAACCGCTGTTCCACCTACAGTAAAAACATAACTTGTGGTGCTCCTCCTGCCATCCAAATCCCCTGCCATATCTGAATCTACATAGCCATGTAGAGAAGTATCTGAACCTCCATAGCATAGGTGCTTGCTGCTGGTTCCTCTCAGATATCTAAGGATCCATTGAACCGCTTTCCAATGTTCTTTACCTGGATTGGCCATATACTTGCTTACTACTCCCACTGCTTGGGCAATATCTGGTCTAGTACACACCATTGCATACATCAAACTCCCTACTGCGGAAGAATATGGAACCTTACTCATGTACTCTACCTCATCATGTGAATTTAGACATTGTTCTTTGCTTAACTTAAAGTGTCCAGCCATAGGTGTACTTACCGGTTTTGCATCCTGCATATTAAACCTCTCCAACACCTTGTTCACATAATCTTCTTGAGACAATATCAACCTGTGATTTTTCCTGTCTCTCCTAATGCTCATGCCAAGGATCTTCTTAGCTGCTCCCAAATCCTTCATGGCAAACGTTTGAGCTAATTTCTCCTTAAGCTCTGAGATATCCTGCATGTGAGACCCTGCAACCAGCATGTCATCTACATACAACAATAGAATAATATATCTACCGTCATCAAATCTCTTGAAATACACACAATGGTCTGATTGACACCTACTGTAGCCATGCTCAGTCATAAACCTGTCAAATTTCAAGTACCACTGTCTTGGAGCTTGCTTGAGGCCATACAAGCTTTTCTTTAACCTGCACACAAACTTCTCCTTACCCTTGACCTCAAAACCTTCTGGCTGTTTCATATAAATTTCCTCATCCAAATCTCCATGAAGAAATGCTGTCTTAACATCTAGCTGCTCGAGATGCAAATCCTCAAAAGCAACCAAAGACAATACAACCCTTATAGAAGTCATCTTAACAATTGGAGAAAAAATTTCACCAAAGTCAATACCTGGCTTTTGTGCAAATCCTTTTACCACTAATCTGGCCTTATACTGCATCTGACCATCCTCACTTTCCTTCAACCTGTAGGTCCATCTGTTCTTCAGTGTTCTCTTACCAGCTGGCAATTCAACCAAATCCCATGTTTGGTTCTCTCTTAAGGACTCCATCTCCTCAACCATGCCACGCTCCCACTTACTCCTGGACTCCACCTGTATTGCTTCTTCAAAACTTTCTGGTTCTCCACCATCAGTTAGCAATAAATAATATAAGGAAGGAGAATATCTAATTAGAGGCTTACTTACCCTTTCAGACCTCCTGATGGGTGTCTTGGACTCGTTCTCAACACGCTGTCCACCCAAATTTTCTGACAGTGACCGACCTCGGCCACCTGTAGACCTGTCACTCGCCGTCGTCGGTTCTACCTGACCGACCTCGGTGCCTGGTCTACCGACGTCGGTCTCTGTATGACCGACATCGGTTTCTGTATTGCCGACGCCGGTTCCAACCCTGTCGACGTCGGTCTCTGTGTTTTCCTGCAAGTGATTATTTCTTTTTCCCGCGAGCTCATTTTGGACCATAACTTCGTCCAATTCACTATTGCTCTGCCCAGATTGATCCAGCTTCCTTATCTGATCACTGTACATCACTCTTTCATTGAAAACAACATCACGACTCCTGATTACCTTGTTAGTTCCTAGATTCCAAAATCTGAAACCAAAATCATCTGAGCCATAGCCTATAAATGTGCACCTCATAGACTTAGGATCAAGCTTCTTTCTGTTTTCCTTATCTATATGCACAAAGGCTTCACTACCAAAAACTTTGAGATATGAGAGATCTACCTTTTTACCTGTCCATGCCTCTTCTAGAATTCCACCATCCAGAGCTGTAGAGGGTCCTCTGTTAATCAGGTACACTGCGGTGTCAACTGCTTCTGCCCAAAACTCTAAGGGCAACCCTGCATGCAATCTCATACATCTTGCATGCTCCATGATAGTTCTATTCATCCTTTCAGCAATACCATTCTGCTGAGGTGTCCTTGGAACCATCCTTTGCCTACGGATTCCTTGTGTATAACAATACAATTTGAACTTAAGACTGCAGAACTCACCGCCATTATCAGATCTCAAGCACTTTAACTTTCTGCCTGTTTCATTCTCAACCATAGCCTTCCAAAACTTAAAAGTCTCAAAAACATCAGATTTCTTTTAAATACAGTAGATCCATACCTTTCTTGTGGCGTCATCTATGAATGTAACATAGTACCGTGATCCGCCAATAGAGGCTACTTGAGCCGGTCCCCACACGTCTGTGTGAACAAGCTGCAACTTCTGCCTTTTCTTAGTAGACCCGGTCTTGAGAAAACTAACCCTTTTCTATTTTCCAAATACACAATGCTCACAAAATTCTAGATCCATACTTTTCAAATCTGAAAGCATACCTTTAGACTTAAGTATTGACATCCCCTTCTCACTCATGTGGCCAAGCCTTGAGTGCCACAATTTACAATCCACACCTGAAGTAGATAAAACTGAAGGAGATTTGTTAGTAACACAATTACACAGATAGAGAGTACCTTCTCTCTTACCTCTGGCCATAACTAGTGCACCCTTGGTCACCTTCCAAGAATCTGCTGTGAGAGTTACTGTACAACCCTCATCACCTAGCTTACCTGCAGAAATCAAATTTCTCTTTAAACTAGGAACATGCATCACTTCTCTCAACACCCATGTGTTGCCATTCTGCATCTTCAGCTGCACTTTACCTTTGCCAATAATCTTACAAGGCTCATCATCCCCTAAGTACACTATTCCAAAATCTCCATGGATATAGTCACTGAAATACTCTCTGTTAGGGGTAGCATGGAAAGATGCACCAGAATCTAATACCCAAGATTCTATGTTATTATGCAAAGAGAAAATTAAAGCATCTTGTGCAATACCTGCAACCTTGGCTTCTTCCTTTCCTTCGTGTTGGTTGTCCTCCTTGGGCTTTGACCAATAATCTCTGCTTATGTGCCCCATCTTTCCACAGTTCCAGCATTGTGGCTTCCTGCCATTCCTGGATTTGGATCTTCCTCTCACCTTAGACTTAGATCTTGATCTCCTCTTGCTCTTTTCTTTTTGCCTTCCCCTACTCTCAAAATTTAAAGCGTTCCCAGATGTCTCTTCTGTGCTTTTCCTGCGTATTTTCTCATTCAAGATAACACTAACCACATCCTCTTCTTTCAAAATATTTGATGCAGATGCAGTATTAGAAACTGCCATTACTAAGCCATGCCAGCTTTCGGGCAAAGAACATAATATCAAAAGATCTTTTATTTCATCTTCAAATACAATATTGACAGAACTTAACTGATTAACAATTCCATTGAAATCATTCAGATGAGTAGAAACAGATCCACCTTCATTCATATGCAAATTAAATAATTGCTTCATAAGATATACCTTATTTGAAGCTGAGGGTTTTTCATACATATTTGCTAACGTGGTCATCAACTCTACCGTAGTTTTTGCCTGTGACAAATTAGATATCACAGTGGAGGCCAGACTCAGTCTTATAGACCCAAGAGCCTTTCTGTCAAGAACTTCCCATTCTTCATCCTCCATGTCCTTGGGCTTCTTTGCTATCCCACCTAACGGTAAGTAGAGATCCTTCTGATACAGATAGTCCTCTATCTGCATTCTCCAATGTTGGTAGTTCTTGCCATTAAACTTTTCCATTCTCAGCTTACTTTCCTCTGCCATTGCTTCTCCCACTCAAACAGAAATTCCTGCAGAAATACCTGTGAGCAACCTGTAATCTGTAACCTGTAACCAAGGCTCTGATACCACTTGTTGGGGGATCAAACCAACAATAGATTACACTTGTGAAAGCAATAAACGTGGAAATAAATCAGATAGATAAGTAACTGAAATGATAAATAGCACAGAACAAGATATACAAGAAAACACCCTGAAAACTTGTATTGAAACTCTTTACAATAGGAATACAATTTGAAGAAACTTCGTTCTTCCACACCTCTCTCAGATGCACACAAGATCTCTCACTAGATCTCTATTCTTCAAGAGCTCTCTCTCTCAAGTACACTCAAATCCAACAACCTGGATTGATGCAACTCTGTACTGTCCTTCAAACATTCACAATGATCTACTCTTACAGTTCTACACACATTCTACTACTCTAAGCTAAGAAGATCTTCCTACATATAGAAATAGGAAACTTGAGCATGCTCTTACAACAAACAGTTAAGCCTCTTGAACAAGGGCTCTAAAAATAATATTGCTAATAATAGAGACGCGAGCTTGAGTCTACAACTCAAACTCATCATGCAAACACTCGCTGCTGTCCTCGGAAATAGATTTCTGGACACGCAGGTAACCGACGTCGGTTTTTGCCTGTTCGCCTGTGACCGTCGCCGGCCGACCCTACCGCCGACGTCGGCGCCTCTACAACTTCTACTAACCGACGTCGGTCGCTCCTGACCGACGCCGGCGTCTGTGTAGACCCAAACCTGTTTAAGTATGCTCCTTGGTGAAGCTTTTAGCTCCACACCCTAACAATCTAAGTACCTTGATGTAAAGGCCATTCTATTTTTCAACCATAGCCTTGAATTCTTTAAACTTTCTAAAGGATTCAGACTTATTTTTGAGAAAATATATCCACGTCTTTCTGCTAAAGTCATCAATGAAGGTTAGAAAATAAGTACTACCTCTAAATGATGGAATTTGCATTGGTCCACATAAATCATTATGGACTAGCTTCAATATTACCTTTGCTCTATATGAGGCTCCTACTGGAAAGCTCTCTCTATGATGTTTTGCCAGAATGCAACTGTCACATGAACTTCCTGGCTGTTCGATTGGTGGTAATCCCTTCACCATATTTTTCTTCTGTAACAAATTCAAACCTCCAAAATGTAAATGTCCATACCTTAAGTGTCATAGCCATGATTGGTTTAGATGCATGGTTTTGAAGTGGGCTTCTTCTTCTCCTTGGATGCACTGAATTTGAAGAGGGAACATCCGATTCTTGGTCATCTCCACTTTTCCTATCAACCTGTCACTTGGAAACTTGTCTAGTATTGTGCAAACATTATCCATAAAGGATACTCTGTAACCTTTCTATACTAGCTGTCCAACACTCATAAAATTATGATTTAGTCCAAGTACAAAATAAACATCAGGTATAAACCTTCTTTCACCATTTTTTGCCAAAACATTTATTACTTCTTTACCCATTACATCCACTTTGTTATCATTTCCTAATTTAACTTTAGATTTTATAGAATCATCAAGACTAGCAAAAAATTCTTTATTCCCTATCATATGGTTACTACATCCACTATCTAAGAACCAAATATCTCTAACATTTTATTGAGTAACATGACAAGTGAGAAATAAGCTTCCAGGATTAGAACTAGATTCATTTGAGTAATTAACATTTTGCTTGTCCACAACTCCTTGTTTCTTTCTGCATTCACTTGCATAATGTCCATATTTTTTTCAATAATAACATTGAATGTTAGATTTATCAAACCTCTATGAACTTTGCTAGAAGTGATTGTTGCCACATTCTCTATTGTTGTAGTTTTGATTACTGTTCTCACTTTGACCTAGATTGTTCCTTCCAGTTCTGCCTCTGCCTCTTCCTCTGAAGTTTGACCTTCCTCTTCTTCTTCCTCTACCAAATGATACCTATGACTTGAAAGCATTCTCAAGAGAAGTATTGTTATTCCTATTCATTCTGGATTCATGTGTTAACAAAGAACCCATTAATTCATCTACTGATAACTATTCTAAATCCTTGGTTTCCTCAATAGCTACAACTATTACATCAAATTTGCTAGGTAAACTCCTGAGTATTTTTTCTATGATCTTCTGATTTTTTATAGTTTCTCCATTAGATCTAATTTGCTTCACAATATTCAATACTTGACCCATAAATTATTCTATTGAATTTGAATCATTCATTTGCAAATTTTCAAAACTTCTTCTAAGAGATTGCAATTTAGCAATTTTTACCATTGTATTACCTTTATAGGTAGTCTCCAAGATTTTCCATGCCGATCTGGAACTCGTTGCTGCTGCAACTCTGGAAAAAATAGATTCATCCAATGCTTGTTGGATTAGGATTAAGCTTTTGCATCCTTTTTCTTGTTCTATTTAAGCTCTTCCTTTTGTGCTCAAGTTAATGCTTGATGGGCAACCTCATCCTGCAGTTCTACAAAACCATTCTCTACCAAATCCCAAACATCTTGTGAGCAAAACAATGTTCTCATTTTAATTGCCCAAAAATCTTAATTCTTACCATTAAAAATGGGAATTTGTGGCTGAGAAATACTGTTATTTGTTGCCATGTCTCAAGGTGAAAGATGACAATGAATAGCGGCTGCAAGTTCTCTGTGAAGGAGCTCTGCATAAATATCTGCTTGAGTGATCAAAAAGCTTATGTGTTTTTTTTAAAATTTATTTGCCCACTTTGCGAATTGCGATGGCTCTCAAAACAAATCTTGAAATAAAGCTCTTGCGATCTCCTTTGACTGTGCTGACTGCAGTTGGAATGTGTAGTGCCTCTTTCCCTTCTGCCAGCTATGCACTCCAAAAAAACTTGCGCTTTCAATTTTTTGAGGGTTTGGATAAACGTGAGCAGAAGTTGTTGCTGATGTTATGTTTTTTTTTTGGATTTCTTTGCTGGCGTTGATTGGGTAAGAGAAATTTATATTTTTCCCATCACGATTTACTCGACCAAACCACACGCTATTTTTTTAGGATTCAAGCATGGGTCTGCTACAGTCCACACGGGAAACTCAAACTTCTTCTATCGACCTCTTTTGGATTCACTTTCAAACCTATGATTTGCTTGGGTTGACTGTGCCTCAAACTTTGCATTTTGCCTGGGTGCTTGGACAACCACGCTTTAGCAGTGCTCTCACACCTTGCTCATCCTTCACCAAATTCTCCAAGCAAGCGTCTCTCAGGTAATTGGCTAGCTCTGATACTAGTTTGAAGGAAGAACAGAGCATAACAGAATAAAAATAGACTCAGATTGCTACAACAATCATGAAAAAACAAGATTTTATTGATTTTTTTGAATCTTGCAGATCTTATTGATCTTGCTTACAGAGCTATGCCCATGGGTCCTTTAAATAGATTTGAAAGCAAACAATAATTGAAAAATCAAATTGAAGACCAATTATAGTCTTTGCATGCAAACTAACTCTCTAACTGCTTGAACTAACTTTTTGTTAACTGCTGTGCATGAGGAGGTGGAACTGGTAGTTTTGGAGAAATTAACTCTAGTTCACTTTAGTTTCTAACAAGTTGTTCAATGTGCATTTCTATAATTCTTACATGCAACTATGAACTCTCTTTGAGAAATGTTCAACCAGAATAAATTATAATCATGGATTTGATCATATAATACATCTCTGTCCATCTTTTGAAAATAATCATATAATGATGTCAATATTCAATATGTTATCCTTGACTTGAGAGAGTGCGTTGTAGGTGAACAAGAAACAATACAGGGAAACCATATCTACAATATTATGGCCTCATTCATTAGTATTGATTTCAAAGTGTTGATTGATGGCAGAAAGTACAAGGACAGTATAAAACATAATTTTCTTTGATTTATTCAAATGCATTATCTTGCACATATTGCCACCAGAATGTTGAATTGACTCTCATAATCTGATCATTGGCCATGAGATGTGAATGAATCCCATTTCAAGATGGCAATATACTTTCATGAGTCATGGGAACATCATAATTTTTTTGAGAATATGAGGAAATGGACCATATTAGATTGTATTGATATTCTATGAATCCACATGGAAGCCTTCATGATCGATGGTATAACCTAAGCATTTAACCAATATGAGATAGTGAAACGGTAAGAGTATTATACCTTCTTTATGGAGCTCTACAAAATCATTTAATTATTAAAGCAATAGTAACACTCTCTCTTTGGTAGGGAAATTCTCACTCGCTTTGATTCTAACCTCTTTAGTTTCTTTGTACCTAGATTTTGAGGGAGACTATGTTGTAATGAAATTAATATATCATTGATATGACGAGTTATGTCCTAGTTGAGTAGGTAAATATGAGTATAAATGAATTAAAGAATTATTGGTAACTTTCAGTTCAAAATTGTTTATTATATTCCTTAGAGTTTTATATACTTTTTGAACCAGATTCATAAAAGATATTATTATTGTATTGCTTACAAATGGATAATTTTTTTTTTAAAAAATGGGTATATTTTATGAGTTTATTTATAAAAATCATGATGACATATTTTCCATGATATAAAAGTATTCAAGTTCACAAATAATCTCACATTAACAAAAATATTTAGATTAAATAATAAATAATTTTTCATAGTTTTTATATACACCCATAATTATTTCCATATAACCTTATGGCTTGTATAATATAAGGAGTCAAAAGGGCACATGCTCATGTTTACACAAGTTGTGAAGTCATGAGAAAGCCTTACTTGGACATCTCTATGAGTTTCTCACAAGAAGTTGAGAATATATACATAGATGTGCTGAAAGATTTAGTCTTTGGAGATTGTGTAACTTGTGTAGTAGTCTAGTTTTAATACGAATATTTACAACTTGAAAAAATTGAAGATTTATATGCAACTTCATGTTGGAAAAATCTTACACAAATATTGCATGTCACCTTATTTGTGTAGTTACTTGGTTCATCTAATATGTGAAGGTTATAGGATAAGTTTATGATTGTTGCAAACTTTTACAATGCATAAATATTCTTTCACAATATGAAATAAAAGATAATCATTTCCATGTAGTGGAATCATTTGGAAACATGGTAGCTTGAACTCTATTATGAGTTTGTGCCAAGTGTTAATGCAAGATGAAGAGATAATGGTTTTGATAGCATGTAGAGTGTAACAAATAGAAACTAAGGAGTCACAATGAAGAAGGTAATTATTTTACAATTAGAAGATGAATTGTTTCAAATTTCTTAATGGTTTCCTATACATATATAATGACTTATCTTCATTATGCAAGGGGTGGGATAATGGGATAGAGATTGATGAGTTTGGAAGAGAAATCTATATAATATGAAAATAACCAGAATTTTCATAAAGAAATATAGTTAGAAAGATATACATAGGGAGTTTACCAACCAAAGAACCAAGTCTGTTTCAAATAGAGACTTTTGGCAAGCCACAAGTTTGAATAGAGAGATAGGATGTAACACATCACTTATAAGATTATAATAATATTGTAAATAGTGCAAGTATTAAATTATTTTTATTAGTGTGTGTAGCTATATTTTCCTCTTGAATTTCAATAAAGATCATGTTTTTTATGCTTAATTATGTGTGCATACTATGAGTAATCCCACTATTATGTGTTAAGTTCATAGGTTGCATGGTTTGATGCCATCCTTAATTCAACTCCCTAACTATGAATGAATCACAAGGTTCCTATAATTAAATCCATGGATACCTCCTCCAACCACTAGGTATGAATAGATAGAGGATGAAAAATAAGTAGGTTCTTTTTGGAACATAATTAGATACTGAGAGGTGGGAGGTGAATCAGTATATCAATTAAAACTAGTCCTTTAAGTACTTTTAAAATAGACTAAAAGATATATGTAGATCAAATCAAATATGCAGAGATCATACACACACAAATACTCATGACACCAGATTTATACATTGAAAAACTAAAGGGAAAAACCACAGTGAGAATAGATGCTAGAATCTACTATTTTAATCCAACCTCATAATTTGAATCCTCACCAACAAACCTCACTGGTTACATTTTTAAGGGCACCAACCCTAAGGAGACACCAATCCCCTATCTAAGCACCAACTTAGTTGAACCTCATTAGTTATGATGTTTAAGGGAACCAACCTTAAGGAGACACCAATCCCATAACTAAGTACCAAATCAACTTGTCTAATTGCACCAACCAATTAGATCTATGGAGCTACAACTCCATTTTATAAAATAGATTCATAAATGAATCCAGCTCTAGCTCTCTATTACAAGTCTAATATGTAATTGATCATTCTCTGCACATTACCTCTATGTACCTTTTTCTTCTCTACCCCTCTATCTCTGTGTCTATATTTATCTCTATGAAACACTTCATCTGTCTTTCACTTTGCTCCTATGTGTCTCTATATTTCTCTATCTAACATAATTCACCAACAACAACTCATTCTCTCTACACTTCTACCTATGTCTAGATATTCTTATATATAACATAATTCTAGTATAATAATAGCCTCTGCCTATGTCCTAGATATTGTATTTATAAGCAAATGATCTAGGATTCCATATCTTCTATGTGTTCACACTCAATCTATAACACGTCATGCTCTGTTCTAGACTCATTTCTAATTTCTTGAACTGTAAGTTTCTCGCATCTTGAATTCATGCTCTATTATCGTGATTCCTAGTCTTTTTCTATATTTAGAAAATCTTAGGCTTTGGTTATGATGCACATGCCTTGGTACATAGATTTGATCAGTTACATTGATCAATCTCATTGTTTGTATCATGATTTAGGGCTTGACTATAAGTTCCTACATGTTCCAATGCTTGACCATTAGTCTGATCATAACTTTAAATCTTGACCTTTGATCTTATCTTTGACATCATGATCGAATGATCCATATTTAATTTTCTCATCTTTGAATCGCATCCATTCGATCAATCTATGACAGGGTCATGTTGTCTATTCGATCTTTGTATATTTCTAAACTTTAGCTTTGCTAAATTTAAAATTTATCCATTGACCTTCCTGATCCAAACTCCCATTAGACGTTTAATCTCCATAGATGCACAAATGTTATCTCCTTTTTTCGTTGAATTTCAAGATCTTTATTTCATCTCATTATTTCAAGCATCTTTGGATCACTTTTGCTCCATCAATCTTCTTAGACTTGCTTGGTTTTTAACTTACCAATGTGTTGATAAACATTAAGCACTTTATTCCATCTAAGTCTAGTCACTCTATTGGATCTACTTTGTATGATCATCCACTCATCGTATGATCTTTTGACAAAATTGATCTTTATCTCTTCTTAGCTATCGAGAATGTGACACTTATCATTAGCATGTGCCTTCTACACATTACTATCAGTTCCCACTATTGAGACACTTTTTATCCTCACATTGCTCATTGATGATTTGAATTTGAACCACACCATCGATTTACTGTGTAAGCTTCATAATTGTGATACTTATCACTAGCACATTTACTTAGAGAAGCCTTTGACAATTTGACTTTGCTACTCTCTGTTAGATCTTATGTGTACAATTAAGTGATAGTCATTGATCAAGATGGGACAAATATAAAGTCTAAGACTTAGAAAATATTAAGTCCTTTGATCACAACTCAAGCTGGTAATTGCTAGGTTGAGGGGTTGGTTTCACAATGGCAATAAAGGCTTAAGTCATAACTTAAGCTACCACGTCCAAGTTATATCAAGTCAACATCAAAATAATTTTTTTTTGTTAAACACCATGAATTAAACCCTTAGGGTTTAACTATGAAACCCTATCATGTTCGAGAGCAAAGATAATTCAATTCTAAGCTCATTCCTTCTCATTTGAATGTGCAGACCATATATTCAAGATTCTAATGAAAAACCCATAATAAATCTTCTATCTATTTCCTTTACAAATGTTCATAAATGATCTTTATAAAATCATGATAACTATACAATACCTTGCGAAAAATTGACTATGGATACCATTTCAATATGCCTAAAAAGCTAACTTTGCACCTGCATAACTCTTGTCATGCTTAGTCGCATGACCTAAAAATTAGTGCATAAGATCCTCTTACATAGGGGATTCCATCCATATATCCATTTTATCCTGAAGCCTTCATATGTGCAAGATATGGCATCATCAAAGTGCCTACTTCATTTTATCTTGTAATCTATAAATTTGACTAAGTGTTGGAAAACATTGTCAAAGCGCTTGGGAACCCTACTTTGCTCAAGCATATATTTTGTCGTGCTACATTGTGTGACCTAGAATTTGGCACATATAAACTAGGCACAAAAATGAACAGACCCATTTGATCATTTTATCTTGGTACCTCTATATGTGTGAATGCTTACCTCATCAATATGATTACTTGGCTCTACTGAACCCTTTTGCAAATTTGGATAAGTATAGAAACTTAGTGATTTATGTTTGAGAGGCCAACTTTGCATCCCCATATATTCAATTGCGCTTCATTGCATGTCTTCAAATTTGGTGTATAACAACTAGGGACTAATGTGATCACAACCATGTGACTAACTCCCCCGTACTCATTCACACGTGGCAATGGTGATGTCAGCAAAATGCCTTCTCATCTTTTCTTGTCATAGACCCAAAATGTCTAGGTGATCAATATGAAGAACCGAATGAATTTCATTCATGAACACAAGCATTCTAATCATCCTTAACCTCTAATAGGATCCCTTGCACATCCTCAAATCATAATACTTAGTCTTAAACATCAATGACATCCTCATAATGTCCCTTTCGACATCAATGACAATCATATATCCAATAGTTCTTAATTATCTCACATTTATTTTATTGACACAATAAACATTCTGCCATCGTTTTATGAACCTCCCCTTTGATACATTTCAGACTAAAATCGTACTTCATTTAATGATAAGTATTTTAGAAGCCAAAATTTAGACAAATTGGAGAAGAATGAAGTTATGAAACAATCTTGTTCTCAAGGTTCATTTTTTTTTAAAGGTAAAACCTATCCTTGTACCTTAAAGAGTCCCCTTTCCACAAAAGTTATTTTCATATGATCAAATATTGTTGGAGGTTCTAAATGAAAGTTTGTGTATATGTGTCAATATTCCATTATGATCTTTACTCATACAACCAATCCTATTGTAATATGGACATGTTACACAATAATGCCTATATGGACTCACCCATCCTAAATAGTGCACCATCCCCTACATACTCCTTCCCTTTCTTGTAGTTGATATTGATGTCAAGTCCCAACATCTATGTGACCTATTTTTTTTCTTATAATGACAACCAATGTTACAATAAGTATTTAAAATTGTCATGATGTGTCACCACTTTAAAGTGTCATCCCATTAGATATGGTCTCTATTATTCAACCACATGAAATATATCCACCATTGATTCTCATAAATAGGTTTCGTCACATTATTAGCTTTGACTTGGTGACTCTCAAATATGATTGGTCACCCCTATTGCATGAGTATCGCACCCATGCGACATACCAAAGCATCATATTCTAAAATGAATATTTAGAAAACCTAGGATTAGTTAGTACTAAAGTGATTCACATGGCCTCCTTCAACTTCTCAAATGCCTCAGTGGTTGCTTCATTCCAATGAAATGATTTATTCTTAAATAAATCTATTAATGGCATTGCTATGTTTCCTTAAATCTTTAAAAATATATGATAGTAACTTGTAATACCTAAGAATCCATGTAGGTTCTTGATGTCTCTTGGAAATTTCCATTCTATCACTCTCTTGTTCTTGTATGGGCCCAACCCGATACCTTGATGAGAGACAATGTGACCAAAGTCTTCTACCTTCTTGAAACCTAAATAACACTTAGAAGGATTGGATTTTTTTGTGTTGCTTAAGGGAATCAAAAACCTAATTCACATGATGTAGGTCTTCCTCACATGTTTTATTTTAAATTAAAATTTATCAAATAATACTAAGACATACCTATAAAAAAATGGCTTAAACAAAAAGTTCATCAAATCTGGAATGTAGATAGTGCATTTGAGTGAGATAAATGCATCACCAAAAATTCATGGTAACCCTCATGTGTTATGAGATCTAAATTATGTATATCCACATATTTTATTCTAATTTGATGATATCTTGAGCAAATATCTAGTTTTTTAAAATAAACAACACCACATAACTCATCTAGTAAATCATCAATTACAATAATAGGAAATTTATCTTTGATGGTGTAATTTTTATTTCTCTATAATATTGACACGTGCTAGGTGTCATCCTTATTATGCACCATCACTAATGGAGAGAAATAAGCACTATGACTATGATAGATAATATTTAATTCAAACATCTCATGTACCATTTTCTCAATCTTACTCTTTTACATATATGGTTACCTGTAAGGTCGAATGTTATGTTTTTGGATCCCTAGTATTAAATTAATGGAATGATCATAATATATTTTGTAAGCCAATTAATTATAGCATAAAAAAATAAAAAATTGAGTCCCCACATATAATTTTATACAGATATGGAAATGTATAAATATTTGACTATTGTACTTCTAGTGAAAATCATTGCACCAATAATCCATCCAATCTATTTTTAATTACATTTTCATCTATTGAGGGTTTACCAATTATGGATAATTTCATGAAAAAAATATAGTTTGGATGTCTTACTTAATGAATGAAAACACATGAATAACTCTTGGAAGTTCACATAAATATTTCCTGAGATGGTAAACCATATGATTACCAACATAATGTCTGCATAGTCCATGGTAATGGAAATCATAAGGAATTATAGTATGTATTCTACCATGGTGAGTCTAATACTACATAATTTTCAAAAATAATAGATCCCCATCTACATTCATGAATTAAAATTATGGAGCTAGGTAAAAAAAAATAGTTCAAATGTGCATCTAACTTATTGTCGATGAAGTTGTGAATACTTTGAGAGTCAATCAATACTATCATACCCTAATTTCTTAGGAAATCAAAAACCTTGAGGGTTTATGGGGTGTTAATATCTTAAATTGCATGGAAAGATATGGTTGAAGATCTCTTGACTACTCCAACTCATCAACAACCTATAACGTTACTTCATCATTGATGCCCTCAATTTAGAAAATATTATTTTTGATATGTGTATGTCCTCGACTATATTTTTATATCATAGTTAAAACATAACCATTCACCCCATTATTATTTAAATATTTAGGCATTAAATTAGTAGGCTAAGTTTGGGATGACACAATAATGATATGCTCTTTGATGCTAGTGAATACCTACCTCTTATGGATAAGAAATTTTCCTCTATCTTGCATGCCATGATATTAGAACTTGATATATTATGTGGATTAAATATGTGTACCTAAAGTGAAAATTTGTCCTTGAGCCTGCTGATAAATAGTTCATTCATATTATCATCTATTAATTGCCTATACTTATAAGGATTAAATATATAATTAATGAATATAATCCTTGAATGAATCTTCATAATTGTATTGAGTAATTATCTATCACATTACTCTATGCATAGGCTAGGATAACTTGAAATAGTACTCATTATCTCAATAGAATAAGATATAAACAATGTCATAAAATTAAATATTTCACATACTTGGAAGAGTGGGTGAGGATCTAGAGTAACAATAAACCCAAAATAAGGTAATATAAATTAAAATGTCAAGAGGAAAGGGTTTTAAATCCTAAGCCTATGACATGGGGTATAACTCTTACTAGGTCTCAATATAGATAAATGATTATAAATGGGTGTATCATTGATATAATAAAGATACCACATATAAGGAAATGATGAATAAGGTTAACCTAGATCTATGATAGATATAGGTATTAAATTAATAAGAAGATAAGTGGTGCAATGGTCAACTAATGGGAGGTCTATGCAACCTACAGTGATAGATGGTAAATTTAAGAAATGTTATAACTATACTAGCTTATTTCATATAAGGAGGAGTATAAGCAAGGATAAATAACACATCTATATAATAAATAATCAAATAGATATTAATTATACTAAGTGAAAAAAGGAAAAATAGTAGGGATAGAGATACTTACCTTTGGGTGGACTTGTAAGTACCTAAATATCCCCTTTTAGTTTAAGTGGCACTTTGCAAAAGATATTGTAGGTTAAAAACCTCAAATGGAAAGAAGAAGACCTAGATAAACTTAATTTGGGACTCCAAATATTGGTACACATCATCCATATGAATCCTCCTATTGAGCTTCAAGGAGCATAAGTAAGATTATACCTCCAAGATAAGAATATAAACACATAACTCCTCCTTTGACTACTTAATAGTAGAAATGAAAGTGAAAATAGATTATAAGGTTGTGTTCTATAGTTTATGAAAAAAATATGACCCCTATATATATAGATCTAATAAATATAACTAACAATGAGCTCCAAGTTGATGGTATTGTCCAAGTCAATATAATTAGAAATATTCCAAATGACACCTTATTGTATAAGATTGGATGATATAATGCAAATGATAGATGAAAGACTTAGGGCTTTACTAACCAAGTCAATACAATATAGGGAGAGACAAGTGTGAAACAAATTGTATTACCTTGGCCAATATAATACGAATATAGTGTGGCTAACAAGACTAAATGGAAAGTAGATAGAAAGGTAAGGAATAAAATACTCATAGGATTTCAGACTAATGGTGAAAAATTTATGATATAATAATATGTACACATTTATTTCAAAGTAACATGTGCTAATCCAATTTCATTCCCAATGCACCTTTTAAGGTGTGTACTCAAGGAAATTGATGCAGTAACAAGACCCTATAAGATAAATTGTCGATAAAATGATAAATTTAAAAATATCAAGTATGTACTTATGTCTCATCAAAAGCTCATTAGGTCTTAATGGTGTAACATAAAATGGTATTTTTGGATAGATACACAGTAACATAAAAGAGAATAACTAAAATAAATGCCACAAGAATTGCTAATAAATGCATGACTCAAAGTAACATATACATAAATTGACTTACCTTTATGCATAAATCATACATGTAAATACCATAGCATAAATCATAGATGGCATAGTAAATGTAATTATAAATCCTAAGGATACAAGGTTAATAAAATAAAAGCATTGCACATGTATGCATGATGGACAATAAATGTAAGTAATTGAAAAATATTTGAAATGATTAAAAAACATACAATATTTGGTAAGCCAAGATTGATAAGTTTATGTTAGAACCAAAATGTCCAAGGAAGAAGATAAGTAACAATGGAAAATCGATGAGACATCAAGCTAGGGCTGATTAAGATAAAAACAAAGGAAATACATTTGAAATAAGATAAGTGAAAACTCGATGTTACATCTCAATTTTACCTTATGATTTATAACTTTTGAATCCATGGATTAGTATGGTTATTATCTGATTATTTATTTCTTTGATTTGAGATTTTTAACATATAATGTAGTAGGACAATGATACTGTTGATTAGTATACATAATATGACATTTGTATTTTTATTCTGTACATTGTGGATATGTATTTGTTAGTTTTTACATCATTAGTTGATATTTATGATAACTTAGACTAATTATATACTCGCTACAAGGTAGATGAGGATAGATCCTACCCTCAAATCTTGATGAGGGTGAGCATCATCGAAGAGGATGGACTAGATGTGATGATATAGAGATGAAGAGAAATTGTTAGTGATGCTACACACATGGACATTAGATTTTAAATGTTATACACATAAAAATGTTAGTACGTAAATAAGAAAATATTTTATTGTTTATATTTTTAAGTGGATTTAGTCTTATTATTTATTAGATTTCTTTAATTTAATTTTCTTGATTTTTGAGAATAATTCAGAAAAATAGATATTTAATTGGTAAATAGATACTATTATTATAGATATGGTTATCTTGAAATAATAAACAATTAATAACTTAATATTTTTAGTTAAATAATTAATTATTATTATTTTAAAATTATTTTTCATGAAATTGAATTATCCTAATGTACTAACTGTGAGTAAAGAGAACTATGCTTACTTTTTTTAAAAGCATGCATGAAATTACATGGAAGTTAAGAAATAGATATTATTATGACTAATTTAGTCAACTTAACCTTAAGTTAAGCTAACTTGAGGAACTAAGGCATAATGATCTATATAGAATATATTAAATGTTTTAATATTTGTTTAACAAGCTAAAGTGGAAGAAAGTCTACAAATTTGGAAAATATTTAACGTAAATTTTAGAAGAAGAGTAAAATATCATGGATGGGGAAAATCAAGGGGATATTTCATGAAAAGTGAGAGTGAAAAAAATAGAGGAAGATGATTAGTTTTATAAATATATAAAAAAAAGCTTTGAAAGGGATATGAAGAAGAAGTGGGAAGGATTGGAAGAGAGAGATTGGAAGAAACAAGAGAAATGTGTGTTCTTCATTCAGTAAATATTAAGAAGGTTGGTTCTATATTTGTTTTCTTGTGTGCCAAATGGTTTGATTTATGTTTGTATTATTTATATTTGGCCTGAATCTGATTGTTAAACCTATGTTTCAAACTCTATAGACTAGTGTTTAACATTTTTCTGGACTGAACTTATATATGTTTTGTGAAGCATATTACCTTGATTTGACTGAGTATTATTTATATGGTCCACATGTTATTTATCCTAGACCTTGTTTTACTTTGTATGGCCCAAATTTTATTTTGATAAGCCTGCATTCCCCTATTTAAGGCCATATCCTTCCTATTATGGTCAATTTTTAACTTTATTTAAGACCAATGTTTTATTTTAAAAGGATGGCATTTTATTATTTTCTTGTCTGCATATTACCTTATTGGAGTTGAGTACATCTGTAAGTCTATATATTTTGATATGAGATAAATTTAGATTTTGAAATCAAACCAAGTTTAAAAAATATAAATTGAAGCTGCATTTTTATTGAATCTACATTTTTATTCTTTAAGTCTGGGTTTTATTTGTATAGAACATTTTCCCACTTTGTATGGACTATGTGTATGTTTATTAAGAATGTGTATTAATTTCTTAAGTCTTGCATATTAATTTATTAAGCCTATGTTTATTTTAATAATACATGTATATTGTTAAATAGGTCTGCATTTTAAGTCAATATATGTGTTTTAAATATTAAAGGGCTTCAAATCACATTTGAGACTATGTTTTATATATGTATCATATATTTTTAAGGAATCACTTATTTTATTTTATTGGTTGTGCTTCAATACAACGTAATACCTATACCATTGGCTGCATTTTAAATTCTGTATGGGTAGCATCTATTTGTCAATAGTAGGGTGCATTTTAAACTTCTCCTAGGCAACATTCCATTCTAAGGATGCATTTCAATTATTATGTATGCATCGTCTCTTGTGTTAAATTGAGTATATCATAATTGAATAAAATTTGATTTGACTGCATCTTATATATTATACGCAACATTTCACCTTTGATTTGATTATGTTTTCATATAGCGTCTTATTTGAAGACTTAGGAAATTATATATATATATATATATATATATATATATGAATGAAAAGAATATTTATTTCCTATTCATAGAGAATATGGTCGATTAAATTATTTCCTTTTTTAGATATATTTATAAATATTTTACCAAACTAAATAAAACATAAATTAATGATTATGTTTGGGTATGAAATTACATTTTTAAATATGTAAAAGGTTTATCTTTTGCTAAATAAGATATATATATGTATGTATGCATAAGAATGTATATAGTTACAGAAAGTGTGTATGTAAGTACATTTAGATTGTTGAGATAAACCCTACTTGACAAACTGATTGATTACGTTAGAAGGTATATTAAAAACATGTAGGCTAAAATTATTGAATTAAATGATTAAGTTTTTATTAACTTGTTAAAAGTAGATTATTATTTAGGATTACTTGTTTTCACTTTTAGTGATTACTAATATAATACTTGGTTATGTTTAGGACCAAGATTGATTGTTTATTTAAGCAATAGGTTATTGGGTGACATTTAAGTAATCTAGGCCCGTGTGTGAAGCATACCTAGATGATATGATCTTTTATGGACTGTGTTGTTTTACATTATAATATATGTAATATTAGCACATGTTAGATTCATTATGCATTGTTAGGTGACCCCTTATCCAACGGAAGCACAATTGATTACTTTCTTATAAGCAATTAAACATGGAATTATACCAGAATGATAAAGTAACTAGAAACTTGAGATAGCAAAGAATTTGAGAGACAATACACACTCTTGTATTAAATATTACTAAAAGAAAATACAATAAGGAAGATGCCACTTCTTCCTCCACCTCAAAGGCTTGCCACACCTCAAGACCTTCTTCCATCTCTCTCTTGCTCAACACAACTCTAAAGCCTGAGTTATTATCCCTCCTTGAATGCTTCAGCTGATCTCCTTGACCTTACACCTGTAGATCTCCTTGACCTTGCTTGCTTCAATGCTTTTACTTGCCTTCTTGATTATTACAATACATGCCTTATGGGTCTTTAAATAGGATCCCATGCTTACAAAAATAGAAATCTAACTACAATAATTAGACACGCAGCTCGTGACTATAATTAGTCATTTGACATGCAAACACTCGCTTCACTTAACTGACTATTCATCAACAGCAGTTCTGGACCGCCACAGGCGACCAACATTGGTCCCTGTCTATCTGTTGCTGTCGATGTCAGCCGACTAGCTGCCATCACCGGTTGCCTTCTGCACTGCACCTGACCGACGTCGGTCATGCTGCCGATGCCGGTGCTTCTGGTTCTTCAACATCCTCTTCTTTGTGTCTGCAAATAGTTGAAGCTTTGAGCTCCACACCCTAACAATCTCCCACTTGGAGATAAACAGCTGCTACTGTACCTATACCTGTACACCATCTATTTTGTTCCCTTGGCTCTGTATCCCTCTTCAAAGTCACTCTTGAAGACCAACCACCACTGAACCTGTGATGCAATACCTGTCAATTATGCCACAAGAATTTTGCCGCTCCCAAATTCTTCATGACATGCTTCTAAACCAACTCTACCCTTAGCTCAAAAAACTCCCTGTATATAAAACCCCGCAACAAGTAATACAATACAGTAACAGGATAATGTAGCTAATATTATCCAACCTGGTAAAGATAAAATACAATGGTCAAACCTCCATTGTCCTGCAGCCTACTCAAGACTATATGCCCTAGCCTTCTGTCTCATGTGTCCATCCACTCTCTTCTCTAATATGGGAATCCATCCCTCTATCCAATGCTTTCTTCCAGCTGACAACTCTACCAACAAATACCTGTTTGGTTCTTCTCCAAGGACTCACACTCCTCATCCATGCCAAGCTCCCACTGTTTCTGGATTCTACCTTTTCTGACCTCCATATGGGTGTTTGAGACTCCTTGACAGCTAGCTGTCCACCCATCATCTGTTCCAGTGACCGATCTTGGCCATCTCCCAGTTTGCTCCAGACTGATGTCAATTCCTTGCACTGACCCTGACTGCCAACGTTGTTTCCCTAGCCGATGCTGGTGTCCCCTTGCCGACGTTGATTCCTTCCTAACCGACATCAGACTTCTCCTACCCGACCTACCGACCTTGTTGGTCTGCACATGACCGATGTCGGTATCTGGATGACCGACATCAGTCCCATGTGATCGACATCGGCATCTGTGTGTTCTTGTAAGTGATGAAATCTTCATCCGCGAGCTCATCTTGGATCAAACCTCTGTCCATGCTGCCCTGCTCAGATTTATTCAGCCTCTGTGACTGATCTCTGTCCTTCATCTCCTCCATAAACACCAAGGCTTCTTTGTTCTTGTCAAAAGCATCAAATTTCCTTTTTCTGCAATGAACTCTATCTATGTTTTTTGAATTTGAACACATACCTTTTGAGTCAATAACTTCCATTCCCTTTCTATTCATGTGACCAAGCCTATTAGGCCACATCTTCGAATCTACACCAGAAGTAGAATCAGTAATACAAGTAGATAGATAAAGAGTATCTACTTTCTTACCTCTCGCTAAAACAAGTGCTCCCTTGGTAACCTTCCAAGAATCTGTTGTGAGGGTTATTGTGCATCCCTCATCACCCAACCTTCCAATAGAAATTAGACTCTGCTTGAGAATTGGAACATGCATGACCTCCTTCAACACCCATGTGTTTTCAATCTGCAATCTCAGCTGCTCTTTCCCTTTGCCAACTATCTGACAAGGTGTACCATCCCTAAATAAAGCACTCCAAAGTCTCCCTGTTCATACTCATAAAACAAATCTCTATTTGGGGATGCATGAAAAGATGAACCAGAATCTAAAATCTATGATCCTACCTGACTATCCAAAGAAAGTATGAGAGCATCCTGTACCACAATATTTGCATCCTTTGCTTCTTCAATACCTGCATGTTGATTCTCTTTATCTCTCAACCAACACTCCTTCTTTGTATGTCCTTTCTTTCCACAAAACCAATAGGTAATACCTTTGGACTCAGATCTCCTTCCCAACCTTGATTTCCCTTGCTCAACCTTCTCCCTTTGCCTTCCCCTGCTTTCTGCACTTAGAGCATTCCCTGATGATTCACCTGTTCTTCTCCTGTGTATTTCTTCATTCAAGATCACACTCACAACATCATCAACTTTTAAGATTTTAGAAGCAGATGCAGAAATACTTACTGCCATAACCAAACTGCCCCAACTTTTAGGCAAAGAACATAAAATCAAGAGAGCCTTTACCTCATCATCAAAAACAATATTGACTGAAGCTAATTGGTTTACCAAACCATGGAAATCACTGAGATGAGTATGTACCGATCCACCTTCCTGCATTTGCAAAGTAAATAGCTGCTTCATAAGATAGACCTTATTAAAAGCTGAGGGCTTTTCGTATAAATTCGCCAAGGACTTTATCAAATCTTTCGTTGTCTTGCACTGTGATAAGCTGAAAATCACAGACGATGCAAGGCTCAACCTTATGGAACCTAGAGCCTTTCGATCAAAAACATTCCATTCTTCATCCTTCATATCTATGGGCTTGCATGCAACCCCACCCAATGGTAAGTACAAATCCTTCTGATACAGATAGTCCTCAATCTGCATCCTCCAATGTTGATAATTCTTGCCGTTAAACTTCTCCATTCGTAGCTTACTTTCTTCTGCCATTGCTGAACTCCCACTCAATCAAAAAACCCTGTGAATGACCTGTAATAAAAAATAATACCCTGCTTCTTACAAATCGTAGCTCTGATACCAACTGTTAGGTGACCCCTTATCCAATGGAAGCACAATTGATTACTTTCTTATAAGCAATTAAATACGAAATTATACCAAAATGATAAAGTAACTAGAAACTTGAGATAGCAAAGAATTTGAGAGACAATACACACTCTTGTATTAAATATTATTAGAAGAAAATACAATAAAGAAGATGCCACTTCTTCCTCCACCTCAAAGGCTTGCCACACCTCAAGACCTTCTTCCCTCTCTCTCTTGCTCAACACAACAACTTTAAAGCCTGAGTTATTATCCCTCCTTGAATGCTTCAGCTGATCTCCTTGACCTTACACCTGTAGATCTCCTTGACCTTGCTTGCTTCAATGCTTTTACTTGCCTTCTTGATTATTACAATACATGCCTTATGGGTCTTTAAATAGGATCCCATGCTTACAAAAATAGAAATCTAACTACAATAATTAGACACGTAGCTCATGACTATAATTAGTCATTTGACATGCAAACACTCGCTTCACTTAACTGACTATTCGTCAACAGTAGTTCTGGACCGCCACAGGCGACCGACGTCGGTCCCTGTCTATCTGTTGCTACCGACGTCGGCTGACTAGCTGCCATCGCCGGTTGCCTTCTGCACTGCACCTGATCGACGTCGGTCATGCTACCGACACTAGTGCTTCTGGTTCTTCAGCATCCTCTTCTTTGTGTCTATAAATAGTTGAAGCTTTTAGCTCCACACCCTAACATGCATTGACAAAATAAAATGAATGATTTTGATTGTTCTATTCTTAATATAGGAATAATTTGAATGAATCTTTATAAGTTTTATAATATGATATCTATGTTTATTATAGATTTCACATTGATGATACTAATAGGTAGTGAGTCAGACTCCACTAGCCTATGTAGCACCATCAATATAAGATGCAGATAATATGATCAAGTGGTTAGTTATAAAATTGACCGATTCAAGTGATCATATGTTATTTAAAAACTTTGATAAAAGTAATGTTAGATATACATTGTCATTTCATATGTTTAATTTACATGTTATAAAATATCATGTTAGAAACATATTTTATTTATGATACACATCATGTAGTAAAAATCTTACAACACATGGGGTACTAACATGCCTCTCTGGGTTCCCACACCATTATATCTACCTATCTGTGAAGAGAAGGCCATTCCATAATAGGGGATTATGTGGGAGATTGATGGTCCATTATTGGTGTGAAAAAGTGCTTAGATGATGCTCTCCCTACCCATTGAAGTACTTACTTGGAGACTACACTCAAGATTATCAACGATATACCAGTTGGTTTGATTCAAGCTCTAAAGATATTAGTATCTATTTATTGTAGTAGGATAAATGCCTAAAGGAAATATAATTTTAATATATATTTGTTATATTTGAATAACATAATCTATATTAGTGGACCAATCATAGTTAAGTCTTAGTGTATTTACTTTCCTTGGAGTTGTATAAGATAAATATTGTATTTATTTTTTGAATTTAGAAGTACTATTGTTCTAATTTATAGTTTAGATATGTTTTAATGTATTATTATATGGAATGAATGTTAAGTAAATTGTTCAAAAAGAAAAAAAATTACTACATTTTCTAAGTATAACTTGAGGGGTTGTAACTTGTGGTATCAGAGCTTAGGCTCAAACTCTAGGATGTAATGAGTTTGCTAATGTTTTTGTATTCTTATTTTTAGTAAGAAAGAATAATGGTGTAAATAAGAGCATCGGGTGAGGGTTATTCATATTTCAATGAAAACAACCCTCCTAATGATCCTAGCATGATTGCCACTGAGCATTTGACAATGTTAGATCAGATTCTCATAGCCATAAATGATACCAAGGATCAGATCACAACCCTAAAATAAGAAGTTCATGACCAAGGTGAGGAAGAACATCAAGAAGTACCAATTGAGTACCCTACTGAGTAGGAAAATCAATAGGATACAAGAGTACATGTAGTTGTAGAGTTGTCTAGGGACATGAAAAAGGTGAGTCCACCTAAGTTCGATGGAACTTTTTTAGGTGATGGAGCTGAGGCATGGATAACTAAGATGGAGAAGTATTTTAAGATTTAAAACTACTCCAAAGTCACCAAAGTAGTTTGGGGAGCTTAACAGTTGGCTGGTGAGACAACAACTTAGTGGGCCAAAAAAAAGATGGAAATAAATGTTAACTTGAACACCTCAAACTAGGAATAGTTTGTGATGTTGTTTAGATCATAGTGGTTACCATAGATTTATTTTGATCAGAATCTCATAGATTTATATAATTTGAATTAGATAGAGTCATTGGTGAATGAGTATTAGAAGTAGTTCATCAAACTTTTGAAGTGCATACCTTAGTACCAAGTTGATGAGAGGTTCAAAACCAGGAAGTTTTCATGATATTAAAACCCTAAATCGGTGGTGAGTTAGATATTCATGGACCTTTCACCAAGGACTAGGTTTTTGAGAACGCAATGAATTAGGAGCAGAAGTTGAATTCTCTTGCATAGGTCATGGAAAAGTTCAAAAAAAAAATTAGGAATCTTAAGTCAACTTTCAAGAAGATGAATTGAAATCAAAGGAGTGGAAAATCTAAGGGGCATTCCAATAACTAAAATTTAAAATTAAACAATGGATTTGATAACAAGAAACTAGACAATGGGTTCAAATGAGCTTTTTAGGGAAACAAACAAACTAATAGGAAAGGTCCACCTAGTGGTTATTTCAAATGCAGAGAAAATCATTATGCTTGTGAATGTCCTCAGGACAAGTCAAAGAAAAAAGGCCCAAATTCTTACCAGGTTAATTTTCAATAGCGTATTCATGCAACAATTGATAACCAACAAACTAAATTTTAAGAAGCACCCATAGAGCTATCAGGAATTTTGTTTGAACATTCAATTTCTATTTTAATAGATACATGGGTTACTGAATGTTTTATAGCTCTTTGAATGCTTAGCAATTTTCTTAGAAAATTTGGATATATGGCAAATACATGGTCAGTACAATATGGGAATGACTCAAAAGTCATGGTTGACAAGTGTCTAGTTGAAGCAGTAATTAAGTTTCCTAAATTTTCAACTATAATGGATATATATGTATCAACACTGGGGTCATATAATGTGATTTTAGGAGTCAACTGGCTTGCTAAACACAAGGCCAAGGTTGACTACTATTTAAATAAAGTTGATTATCTTGATGTTTTTTAAAATTAGACACAAATTCAGGGTGAAAAGAGAGAGTTGTGGCTTAGGTAGATTTATATTTTTTTTGTTTTTGGGGGATTTTTAATGTCTTAAGGACTTCTTGGTCAAAACCTTATTGGAATCAAATGATGAAAATTGCTGAAAGTAAACACACGTTTGTAGAAATGAATTTGTTGGAAGTAAACATAGGTTTGCAAAAATGAATTTGTTGGAAGTAAACACATGTTTGTAGAAATGAATTTGATGGAAGTAAACACAAGTTTGTAGAATGAAATAGAATGCTAGAAATAAACACACTTTTGCAGAATAAAATAGATTGCTGGAAAATGATTGCAAAGAAATGAGAATTTAATCTAAAATGCTTGTAGGAAAAAATTTACAATAAATTTTAACTTTAATAAGTTAGAAGCATTTATAAATTTAACAGAGTTACCTATTTGCTTGAATAAAATATAAATACTGACCAAAAATGAAGATCCTAGTTTTTTGAAGGAGTGGGCCCTTGCTCTGCCTAGAAACAGGTTTCAATAATTTAATTTTCTTTCAAAATAGAAATGGCTATTTCATTGATAAAATGTTTTGTATTACAAAATGTACTAATCTATCCTTATCTCTCTATTCTTTAATGATTTATTTTCTCCTTTTTTCCTAAATTCCCATGTCTGTATATATAGATGATTTGATAGCTGTAACTATTTCATAAATATGATGGAATTGAATCGTGCCCAGAATAGATGCTGAATCAAGATGTGGCTGGATGTCTAGCTATGTGATAAATGTCTTAGATCTACAAGTACAGAAATTAGGGATCTACTTTTGATTTAATGGGATCATTGACCTGACAAATCACTGGCCATTTGGAATAGATCCTTATCAATTCCATATCTATCCATGAAAGTTTTGGAGCTTATCTGTAGGAGTACCAAAGCTAATTCAGATAATTTTGGATCTAAATATAGAGTTCTAGATCTAACTCTGAAAATAAGACAACTTGAAATAGTATGGTGGAGTTCTGGAACTAAGCTGAATTGATTCCAATGCTTCCAAAAACATGCAATCCACTTCATATTTATTCTTTAGCCTGATGATGATCTATTTTATTGTAAAACTTGAATTTTTCAGCACACTTGTTAGGAATTACAAGGTTTTTTAAATGTTGGAATCACAATCAATAAAAGATGGATAATTACATCTTAACTCATCTCAGATCAAAATAAAAGTTACAAAATTCAATCAAACTTAATAAAAAGAAAGAGTAAGATGAGGTTATTATTAATCAGGCATATCTTGGTCTCATCATTTCCCCCATACTTACTTGTTTATAAGTCCCTTTACAAATGTTACTCTTCAAATTCAAGATTTTATATTCCGTATTCCATTCGATAGCTCAGATCAAATGGCTGAAACTGAATATCCCAATGTTTAGATTTAGAGGTACTATACCCTACTCTTGCTTCCACTTTTCGTTTCCATTTCTCAAATTGAGTGGGGTTTTGAAGTTCTCTATTTTGCCAAGGAGATATGGGAGTGAGAAGTAGAGGTGGCCTTGTCCGCATGCCTATCCATATGCATAGGGGAGTTTCATTGATCTGAAGAATTATTGTGCATAAAGCTTTTACCCTTTCTAGACTGCAAATCAAATTTGAAGGGGATATTACTTCCCTTCTTTTCAATGCCACTGAGATAAATTGCCATCTTTATAAACATACATCATAGATATTATCAAAATTTGCCTTCTCATAAGAGGTGAATACATCCATGCTTTGCGAGGTCCCCTAAACTTATCATTATATGCATGGGATTGGAAATGTGTAGCAAAGGTGAGTGGGTTACCATAATGAATTCTCATACAGAGACTGGATGAACTAGCCTTTGACCAATTCTTTGAATCCCTTTCCTTCCATGCAATCTAATTTTGAAGAACAAAGACAAATGCATTAAGCTGACTTTTCCCTACATACAAATTGATCATAAAACCTATATTTCTTTCTAGCATAAAATTGCAGAGGTAAAATTCACAAAGAAGATTTTTTTGTTCTGTATTGGCTAAAGATTAGGTGTCTGAGAAATCAGCTTCATCTTTTATTTCATGTGGAAGGCCACATGCTATCCTTGTCAATTGCCAGCAAATGAATTGTTCTTCTAAAAACATGCTATAAATAGGAGAAGGTCTTCTGCATGCAAGCAGTTTCTCACTCAACATACAAACTATTTGTATTTTCACAAGACATTTATACTTATCATTTTCCTCATAAAATTTGTCTTCCCATTCCTTCCTTGCTTTCTCTTCTTCCGCAAGTTTTCCTTTCAAGTCTATATTGGATGCCTTAATTACACTGAGTTCTCTGCATGTATCATCCCATAACTGCTTGAGTGGTAGATAAGTCAATTCAATATGTGTAGAAACTGTTGACACAAAGGTCTGTATTGTAAATTTTTCTTCATTTTCCATCAGTTGCCTTTTAATCTCTGCTAATTCCTCATTCTTGGCTGTGAATTGGTTTGTTAATTATTCAAGGAGCATTTATTTATATTCTAATTTGAGTTTGAGGAAGTTCAATTCCTCATCCTTTTCCTTGATAATGAGTTCCACTTTAGACAAAAATAGAGCATGTTTAATCTGTTGGTTTTGTTCCTTTTCTAAAATTTCTTGGGGAGTTAAGCATTCTTCTTCCATCATAGGGGATTTCCCTTTCCTTCTCCAAGTTGCCTATTCATCTTCTACATGTGATGGTGCTATTGTCTCACCCATTTCATGGAAAGCTTGTTCTTCAAATCTTTCATCTCCTTCTTCCTTTTCTGTTTGGCTTGGTCCAGGAGGAGTCATGGCCATGCTACCCAGAATATCAATAGCTTCAATTTCTATCCTTTCTTGTTCTTCCATCTCCTCTGGACTTTATATAGACATTTTATGATGTCTTCTTTCTTGAGGAGCCTCAAAATGTGTATACATAGGTCTCCTTTTAGAACTTCTTTTGATGTTCACCTTGTGCTCAAGCCTAGGTGAACTGTCACTATTAGAGAAAGGTATCAGTTCTTCTGTAGCTTCCGCAGAAGAAGAAATGTCTTGAGAAGGTATAGTAGGGTTTGTAATTTTAACTTTTCTTTCATATTTTCTTCTTTTTGGTATTTCCTCTTCCCCTAATATTTTATTTTTACTTCAGTAATGGTATCAGTTTTCAAATGAACTGAAGGGGCAGGAGGAGTTACTATTGTTCTTCTAGAAATACCAAGGTTCTGCCTAAATTTTCCAAGAAATTTGTCCCACATTTCTTTCCCATTTTTATTTTAAAGGAAATGGTGTTGGCATACTAAATGCACTAACCCATGATGTCTGATTGTTCCTACACCCCAAGAATACCTTTGAGCCATTATATGGATGGAGTCAAAAATAAACCTTGGAAGGTTTACTATATATTCTAAATTTTCAGCTCCATATCTAAGGTGTAGAAGGATTTTTAGGACTTATTTTCCTACTATCCCAAATTGTCCATCACAAGTTAAATACTTAACTATCCAAAATGATACTCTGTCAAAGGGTTTGGGCAGGCTGGCCCTTTTGACTCCTTTAATGATTTTCTTTGTATTATAAATAAACTAGGGTTTAGTTTCCCCTTCTTGCAATAGGGTTTCAACCAAATCTTTTAATGTCCCCTTGACAGGGTTTGGGACATGCACTATTGGTATTCTAGACATTTCACATATTACATTCACAAAAAAAGGAATAACAACCTTCTTAATTTTTATCCTTTATTGTTCTAAATTGATAACAAATTATCTTAATAGTTCATCGTTATGTTTAGTAAAGTTCCTTAAAAACTCCAGCCAACCTGCTTGTTGAAAGATGGTTGCTACTTCTTCATCTGCAAGGAGTTGGGTATCATTTTCTAGTTTTGACTTCTTTTTGATTCCCATGATTCATTCTTCTTGAATCTTACACATGTTAGTTGAAGATTGATTCTCTTATCAGTGGAATTGATGATTTTGACTACGAAACTAGTAGATTCGATTGCTGATTTGGTGAATTTGATAGCCTAATTATTGTACTCAGCTACAAAATTTAGCGATTTTGACTGCGAAACTAATGTACTCAACTACATAACTGACGAAGGTAATTTGTTGTATCTCTTTTGAAATTTTTTTGTAGCTATCTTTTGCTTTGTTGGTTCAATAATGATTCTTTATGACTATCTACCAACTCATTCCATCATCAATATCCTTCTCATGATTTTGCACATTTAACCATGATGTATAATAAATGACTCATCATACTAATCTTTCTAAATCAAGTCTAATCACACATGCAAACTTTCAATCTAACCTTTAACAAGTTAAAACATAGTTACCATCCTTGATGATGTAATCCCTCCATCATGATGACTCTTCATTCTTGAAAAGTAGTTAGAAGATAGTTAGAAAAAAGATTTATTTGAATTAGTCATTTATTTGAGAAGATCAACTGCCATTACTAGTTTTCAATTGACATTAGTTTTTCTTTTTGAGAAGAGAATGCCATTTATTAGTTTTCATCCTCTTCCCTTTATTCTAGATCTTTTCATTTGATTATTTGATCATTTTAGAAGAATTGGGTTCTTCCATATGATCAAATTCTTTATTTACTTCAATTTACTTCAAGAATTCATCCTTAGTAGGAAGCTTCCTATAAAGTTTTAACCTATGTCTATTGACCAAGAGTGCTCTTTTGCTACCATCAATAGTAAGTAACTAGATATAACCATTGTCAAATATCTGCTTGATTTGATAAGGTCCCACCATCTGGTTCTTAATTTGTCTTTAAATTGTTGGTACTTAAAATCAAATAGCAATGCCCAGTCTCCTACTTTGAATTGTCTTTCCTTGATATGTGAATCATGCCATTGCTTTCTTTGACCTTGGATTATCTTTGTTTGGTGAAGTGATTCCATTCTAAATTCATCAAATTCATTGAGTTGAAGGATTCGCTCCTTTTGAGATACATCTAATTCAATTCCCACCTTAGATGCTATCCTCAATGTCTGTAGTTTGAACTTAATAGGTAACAAGGGCTTTTTCCCATAGACTAACTCATATGGTGAAAACCTTGTTGTGGTTTTCCAAGTTGTATTATAGGCCCAGACAGCTTTAGGCAGTCTTTTTACCCAATCTCTTCTTTTAGCTTCAATTGTTTTAGTGAAGATGTTTTCTAATTCTCTATTTGTTACTTCAACTTATTCATTTGCTTACAGGTGATAGGGAGATGACTTCCTATGATTGATATGATAATATATTTTGAAGGACTAGATCATGTTGGACATAAATTGTGGTCCTTGGTATGAAACTAAGCTTCTTGGTGCTCCAAAATTTACCATAATTCTATACCAATGGAAATCATCAACTACTTCTTCAGTGGCATTTGTTAAAGCCTACACTTCTACCCATTTTGTTACATAATCAGTACACACAAGAATGTTCTCTTTTCCTTGTGAAGGAGGATTAAAGGGTCCAACAAAATCCAATCCCCATCTCTCAAATGGTTCAATCACTACTTTTAGTTGCATAGGCACTTCATTGGTAATGGTTGGTTGTCCCATCCTTTGACAAGGATCACACCGCCTGATGTATCTCTTCACATCTTTGTATAAAGATGGCCAATAGTAACGAGTGCCAAGTATCTTGTGTGCTATTATTTTCACTGAATAGTGTCCTCCACTTGGTTCATCATGACATGCTTGGAGGATGTCAAAGATTTCATCTTCTCTCACACACCTGCACAAAACCAAATTAGGACCACATTTAAATAGCATTCCATTTAACCATTTGAACTATGCACTGGTTTTTATTAACTTCTTTATTTACTTTTAGTGAAAAAAAGAGGAAAATTCCCTGTTTCAAGATAATTTTCCATGTCAACAAACCATGGTGTATTAGCTGAAATAACAAACAATTGTTCATTTGGAAAGTTGTCCTTGACTGGTTCCTGTTCCCTTGTAGTGGTCAGTCTTGACAAGAAATCAGCTACCACATTAGATTTTCTTGGATTTTCCACAATGGTAATATCAAATTCTTGTAGAAGTAATAACCATTTGATTATTCTACCTCCAACCACTGGTTTGTTTATTAAATATTTAATTAATGAGTGATCTGTACGTACAAATATTTTATACCCTATAAGGTAATGTCTAAATTTATTGATTGCATAAATCACAGCCAAATTTTTTTTTTCAGTGGTAGTGTAATTTCTTTTAGTGGGAGTAAGATTTTTACTTAGGTAGTAAATAGCATGCATTTTTCCTTCTTCATCTTTCTATCCCAAAACTGCACCAATTGAGGTATTTGAGGCATCAGTTTGGATGTGAAAAAATTTCTCCCAATTAGGTCCTTGCAATACTGGGGCAGTTACTAATTTTTCTTTAATTTCTTCAAAAGCATGTTGATACTATTCATCCCAAAGAAATTCATAGTCTTTGGTAAGCAACTTAAACATGAGGTAAGCAATTTTACTAAAATCCTTAATAAAGCACCTATAGAATCCAACATGCCCTAAAAATGACTAGATATATGTGGGGGTTTGAGAAATAGGCAAATCTAAAATAATCTTGATTTTGTTTTGGTCAACTTGAATTCCTCTTTTTGAAATATGGTGTCCTAATACAATCCCTTCATCAACCATGATCAAAAATTTCTCATGACTAAGAGACAAGTAATGCATCTTGTTAATACTTTGTCCAAAATTTTCAAGGCATCATCAAATGTATCTCTATGCATAGTAAAGTCATCCATATATACTTCTACATAGTCATTTGTTAGGTCTATAAAAATTTATAATACAACTCTTTGAAAGGTTGTTGGAGCATTACATAGTGCAAATGGCAATACCCTATAAGCAAAGGTACCCCATGGACAAGTAAATGTAGTTTTGTCCTGATCCTCAACAACAACTCTGATTTGATTGTATCCACTAAATCCATCCAAGAAGGAAAAGTAATCTTTACCTAAAAGGTTGTCTAAGACTTGATCTATGAATGGTAAGGGAAAATAATCTCTTAGGGTGGCTTTGTTCAGTTCCCTATATTCAACACAAATTCTCCATTTTCCATTCTTTTTAGGGACAATTACAAGAGGAGACACCCACTGGCTATCTGAGATAGGGTAGATAAAACCTACTTGTAATATTTTTTCAATTTCTTGTTTGACTATATCCCTTAAGGCTAGATTAATCCTTCTCTGATGTTGCCTAACTGGTCTAATGTTTTTAGTATAAATGTGATAGGTGCAAATACTTGGATGAATTCCCTTCATATCTCTATAGTCCCAAGAAAAAGATTTAGTATGATCCTTCAAAACTTCAAACATTTTGATTTCTTCATCATTCTTTAACTAGCTATTAATATTCAAATAATTTCCTGGTTGAATCTCAACATGTTTGGTTCCAGGATATGATGAACTGATTTGTTGAAGGGGTTCCATTAAGGTGTTTAGTGGACATGCATGTGGTAACAACATATGATATGTAGAAACATCTCTGAAATTTCCTTGAGACATAATGCTGGATAAAGGACAATAGGAAGAGTTATTATACTTATCTTATTGTAGGTTTAATTCCTCATTATTGTTGTTGTCTATAAATTATTCATCATCTCCTGATATCTGTAAAGCTAAAGTTACAGATCCTTCCTCTCCCCAAGAGAAATCTCGTTCCTCCAGAGTGAAATTATCTCTATTTGTAGAGAATTGGTGTGGTTCTAGAACTAACTGTGATGGTTCTAGAATAGATTCTGTAGGTTCCAGAACTAATCCCGTTTGCTCCAATGACAATTGATGTTCATTCAATGAAGGATTAACCATCTCTTCTATTTCTTGTACATGATCTTGCAATCTTATCATAGCCAAAGAAGACAGATTTTACTCATTAATATTAGGATTATCAACCCATAAATTTGCTTGATTATCAATAAAAGGTTGTGCAGAGGGATATAATAATTTTTTTTTAGAATTCTCACCATTAGAAATAGTCATATCACCTGATCTGCAATCAATTAAGGCAACAACTGTGGCTAACCATGGTCTCCCCAAAATAATGGGATAACCAAGTGTTTTACCTTTTGGTTGTAAGATAAGGAAGTTGACTAGATATTCCCATGATTCCACCATTACTGACACATCTTCAATAACTCCTAGTTTTGCTACAGACTAATCTTCCATATGCAATATGTTATTAGTAGGTTGTATGCCTAGTAATGGTAATGTTTTTAAAGTGTAAACTGTCATTACATTGATAGTTACACCCAAATCAATCAAAACATTATGTATATCCTTATTCCCTATATAAACAAAAATAACAGGGCTTCCAGGATCTCCATATTTGGGTAGTAGGAGTTTTCCTGCTAATAAATTAGCAAGTTTCTCATCTACCAGAATAGTCTTGGGGTACTGCTTCTTTCTTCCAGGTTTTTTAAAACATAACAGTTTGATTAACTTGTTCAACACTGGAATATCCTTAATTACCTATAACAATGGTATTTCAATATTCAATCTTCTTAGTTCCTGCACCAATTCAGATTCCTTAAGTTCTATGGTTTCTTTAAGTCTTTTTGGAAATGGAATCTTAGTAGAATTTCTTTCTGGTTCCTTATCTTTTTCTTTGTCATCTTCCTTAGGTGTAACTGTGCTAGGGGTTCTAGCTTCTTATGTCATCTCAGTGATTATAACAGGTGGACTGCTAACTATTTTTCCAGATCTAGTTTGAATGTTTTTACAATCCATTGTATTTAAATCAGCTAATTTTTCTAGTTTTGTTTCATATACAAGAGTTGTTTGTTTGTTTCTTGGGTTTGCTATTGGTTGTGCTAACATTTGTGTTTGAATTATGTTTTCAAACTATGGATTTTTTGTTGGAGGTCCCATTATAGTTTGTTGGTTCTGATTTGGATATGTTTTCCCTTGTACATAATTACTAGAGCCCCATCTAGGTTGTGGCCAAGCATAAGGATTTCCTTGACTAGCCCAAGGTTGTCGATGTCCTCGAGTATACCAAGATTGACTTGCCCAATCCTATGGATGCCATGTTGGTTGAGGGGCCCAAGGTGGCTATCCCCAACTTTGTGGTACTGTTTGAGTTACCCATGGCATCATCCAAAGATTAGGAGCTGGTCTTGGCATAAATTATCCTTGGCTTGGTTGTCTCTGAACAAAATTAAATTCTTCTATGGTGGATGATGTATTGGTTTATTTGAGCTAATTTTCTATGAGTGGAAGAAGAGAACAAGCATGATTATCATGTTCTTTAGATTCACAGATAAGACATACTTTTGTTTTATCCAAAGGACATTCTCTTATTGCATGTTTCTTCCTGCATCTAGGACAATACATGGCTAATGGTTCAAGTTGGGCATTTGCTTTAGCTTGCAATCTATCCATAGTGGAGGTTAATTGAACTAATATGTCTATTTTAAAGTTTTCCAATTCATCCATCAATGTTTTCATATCTGGATTCAAAATTTTAACCATTTTCGCTTTTCTAGGTCCACCCCTTATCCTTGAATAGTTTCTACAAATTTCTATGATTTCATCCATTCTTAATTGAGCAATGTTTCCTCTGCCAATTAAATCAAGGGTTTCCCTAGATTCATCATCTAGACCTTTGAGAAAAATGGTTTTACTTAAATCTTCTTGAAGTACAAATCCACGTCTTTTACTCACAAATAGGAATATGTCCAAATAATCTTCCATATTTTCATCTTCTTCCTGTTTGATTTTGAATAATTCCTCCTTTCAATTTCTTCCTTTACAATAATCTTGATATTTGTCTAGGAAGACAGTTTCCATTTGTTCCCAATTGGTAATAGAATTAGATGTTAATCCCATTAACCACCTCATTGCTGCATCCTTCAGGGTAGATGGAAACAACTTCAATTTTTGATTATCTGTCTTGTAATCATAAGTCTGACATAGTACTTTGAATTCAAATAGAAATTGGTCAGGATCCTCAAATGAAATTCCTCTAAATGTGGGCAAGTGTGCAGGTGAAATATTTTTCATAGTGGTTTCATCATCCTCAATCTGAATGGAATAGGTAAAGGTTCTCTCAGGTTCTCTTCTAGCTTCTTGTGCCATCTCTCTAGTATTTTCTAGTCCCTTCTCCCAATCAATGTGGTATGTGGTATATTTTGGGGATGGTGAAAAGTTAGGAGTAGGAGGTTGACTACTCAATTGAGAATCAAAACTTTCTCTCAATGGATCTTGAGAAATAATCCTCCTCCCTAAGGTTCTACTTGGTTCTGGTGACTGATCCAAAATTTTCAAAAATGACAATTTTTCTTCTTGTCTTGTAGGAGATAATGGTGCCTCCAATTCTTGCTCAACGTCCTTACTTAAACTAGAGGATGATGGAAATTCTTGTTCAGATATTTTGGGGAGAAATCTACCTTTAGAGTCTCGTGGTCTACTCATAAATTAGGGAAACTTTTTTTAATTACTAAATGAATGATTGTTGCTCTTGCTGACACCTAATTAGAAAATTCCAACTAGTGAGTCACCAACAACGGTGCTAAAAATGTGGGGTGTCATTATTCCCTACATTTAATCAACTTTTTGTTGATGCCATATTTAACTAGGGTTGTGTCTAAAGCTATATGCAACAAGAGGAATCATAGCGATTTAGTAATTGATTGTAGGTATTTGTATTTTTTTCATTTTTTTTTAATTTTTAGGGGATTTTTAATGTCTTAAGGACTTCTTGGTCAAAACCTTATTGGAATCAAATGATGAAAATTGATGAAAGTAAACACACGTTTGCAGAAATGAATTTGTTGGAAGTAAACATAGGTTTGCAAAAATGAATTTGCTGGAAGTAAACACATGTTTGTAGAAATGAATTTGATGGAAGTAAACACAAGTTTGTAGAATGAAATAGAATGCTAGAAATAAACACACTTTTGCAGAATAAAATAGATTGCTGGAAAATGATTGCAAAGAAATGAGAATTTAATCTAAAATGCCCGCAGGAAAAAATTTACAATAAATTTTAACTTTAATAAGTTAGAAGCATTTATAAATTTAACAGAGTTACCTATTTGCTTGAATAAAATATAAATACTAACCAAAAATGAAGATCCTAGTTTTTTGAAGGAGTGGGCCCTTGCTCTGCCTAGAAACAGGATTCAACAATTTAATTTTCTTTCAAAATAGAAATGGCTATTTCATTGATAAAATGTTTTGTATTACAAAATGTACTAATCTATCCTTATCTCTCTATTCTTTAATGATTTATTTTCTCCTTTTTTTCCTAAATTCCCATGTCTGTATATATAGATGATTTGATAGCTATAACTATTTCATAAATATGGTGGAATTAAATCATGCCCAGAATAGATGCTGAATCAAGATGGGGCTAGATGTCCAGCTATGTGATAAATATCTAGGATCTACAAGTATGGAAATCAGGGATCTACTTCTGATTTAATGAGATCATTGACCTGACAGATCACTAGCCGTTTGGAATAGATCCTTATCAGTTCCATATCTAGCCATAAAAGTTTAGAGCTTATCTGTAGGAGTACCAGAGCTAATTCAAATAATTTTGGAGCTAAATATAGAGTTCCTAAGCTAAGTCTAAAAATGTGACAACTTGAAATAGTAAGGTGGAGTTCCAAAACTAAGTTGAATTGATTCCAATGCTTCCAAAAACATGCAATCCACTTCATATTTATTCTTTAGCCTGATGATGACCTATTTTATTGCAAAACTTGAATTTTTCAACACACGTGTTCGGAATTACAGGGTTTTTTTAATGTTAGAATCACAATCAATAAAATATGGATAATTACATCCTAACTCATTTCAGATCAAAATAAAAGTTACAAAATACAATCAAACTTAATAAAAAGAAAGAGTAAGATGAGGTTATTTATTATACATTAATCAGGCATATCCTAGCCTCATCAATAGTCTTTTCAAAGATAAATCTCAGAGAAGGATATCATCAATTGAGGATTCGAGATGATGATATTTTAAAAATAGCTTTTAGAACTCATTATGGGCATTATGAGTTCACGGTGTTACCCTTTGGGTTAACCAATCCACCAATAACATTTATGAATCTCATAAACAATGTGTTTAGAGATTATTTAGATCACTTTGTTTTGGTCTTTTTGGATGTCATTATTATATATTCTAAGAATGAAGAGGATCACCTATAGCATTTAAAACTAGTTTTGCAATGATTACAAAATCACAAGTTATATGGCAAGCTATCTAAGTGTGCATCTTTCTAAGAGAGTAGAATATCTAGGGCATATTATTTCTGTAGATGGTATTTTTATAGATCTATCTAAGATAAGAGCCATTATAGAGTGGCGAGCACTGAGAAATGTGCATGCGGTAAGGAGTTTTATAGGGTTAATAGGCTATTATAAGAAGTCCATTTTGAACTTTTCTAAAATAGCTAATCAAATTGGCTCTTTGCAATGGAAGAACTAGAAGTTTGTCTGGTCAAATAAATATGAAGTTGATTTTCAATTTTGAAAAGATGGTTTATGTCAGCACTAGTATTGAGAGTTCCTCATCCAAATGGTTAGTTTTCAATGATCATAAATGCGTCAGGTGAGGGTTTAGGTGGAGTCCTTATGTAGGATGGTGTTGTAGTGGCTTTTGAATTGAGTAAGATGAAAAATCATGATATAAATTATGACCCTCATGATCATGAACTTGTGACAATTATTCATGCTTTGCAATTTTGACATCATTATATATTGGAAAAACTATTTGAGCTCCATACTGATAACTTGGGACTCAAATATATCTTCACCCAATCAAATTTAAATGCTCATCATAGACGTTGGTTAGAGTTTCTTTCCAACTATGATTTTGATATCAGTCACATCAAATGTAAAGACAACAAAGTACTTGATTATTTGAATCATAAAAAGGTACATAGTAGTTATAACTACTCTCAAGATTACTTTTAGGGATCATGTGGTTAAGTCCTCACCAGGAGACAAATACTATGATCAATTCAAAAAAACATTGTTTAAAAATTCTCAAAATCCTCAGTATAAAGGATTTAATTTTGAGAGTGATGGTCTTCTACATTTTAATATGAGAATATATGTGTCAGATCGAGAGAATCTGTGAAGATAGTATTGAAAGAGTTACACAATGCCCCTTATTCAGGACATTGAGGAGTAACTAAGCTCATGTTAGATCTTAGACCTTTGTACTTATGGAAGGGAATCAAGAAATATGTGGTAAATTTTGTGTCATGTTGTTTGGAATGTAAACGAGTCAAATATGAACATGTGCACTCAACTGGATTGCTATATCTACATGATATACCAAAGTGAAAGTGGTAGGTGATAAGTATGGACTTTGTCTAAGACTTACCAATGTCATGGAGTAGGCATGATATATTCTTGGTAGTTATTGATAAACTAATCAAGGTGACTGATTTCATACTAATAAATTTGATAGATGATGCACCTGCTCTTGTGAAGAGGCTCATAAAAGAAGTGTATAGGTTGCACAAATTCCTAGAGCAGATCATTTCAGATCATGATCCAAAGATGAATTCCAAGTTTTGGGTAACTCTAAACTCAAATTTGGGTACATAATTACATTTTAGCACCACATATCACCCAAATATTGATGGTTATACTAAGTGAATAAATCAGGTGTTAGAGGATCTTCTATAGATGTATTGCATGGATCAAAAATACAAATGGAAATATTATCTTTCATTGATTGAGTTTGCATATAAAAACTCATACCAGTCAGCTTTGAAGATGACACCATTTGAGGCACTGTACGGAAGGAGGTGAAAGATACCAATTAATTGAGATAGGTTAGAGGAAAAGGTAGGCTTCAAGCTTGAGATTCTTTCTAAAATGAAAGATCAAGTTAAGTTAATCAGATAGAGATTATTCAAGGCCAATTATAGATAGAATATTTATTCTAATCTGAAGATGTTAGATATGAGGCTTTTTAATGGTGACAAAGTGTTATTATTGGTTAAGTTGTAAAAGATATTGATTAAATTCAAAAAATTAGCAAAACTGTCACCCAGATATGTGGGACCCTTCGAAGTGTTATAAGTGGTCAATCTTGTTATGTATAGGCTTGCATTACCACCAAACCTAGCTCTATTACATAATGTTTTCTATGTATCTTATCTTAATAAGTATACAATTGATCCTTCACATGTTTTGGATTAGAATGCTTTGTAGGTTATGGATCCTAGGGTGGTCATAGTAGAACCAATCAGATTAATTGACACTCACAAAATTCATTTACATAATAGAGAGATGTCTCAGTATAAAGTCTTATACAAACAATACTCTAAAGATAGTGTTAATTGGGAAGATTATGATGAGTTTTTTAGGTTGTTTTTGTATTTGTTTACATGATAAATATTTGATACTATGTTTTAAAATTGTATTAAAATCTATTGGTATTAAACTCTATTGATATTCAAAAGTATTGTTTGAATAAGTGTCATTAAGATGATGACCAATTTTAAGGAGGAATGATGTTACATTCTAATTCCACCCTATGATTTATAACTTTTGAATATGTGGATTAGTATGTTATTATCTAATTATTTGTTTCTTTGATTTGAGCTTTTTAATATATACTATAATGAGATAGTGATATTGTTAATTAGTATACATGATGTGACAATTGTATTTTATATTTTATACATTATGGATATATATTTTTTAGTTTTTACATCATTGATAGATATATATGATAACTCAAACTAACTACCTACTAGTTTCAAGGTGGATGCAGAATAGATCCTACCCTCAGATATTGATAAGGGAGTGCATCATCAGAGAGGATGGACTAGATGGGATGATTGAGGGATGCAGAGAAATTGCTAGTGACCCTACACACACACACATTAGATTTTAAATGTTATATGCATAAAAATGTTAGTGCGTAAATAAGGAAATCATGTATATGATTATATTTGTAAGTGGATTTAGTCTTTTTATGCATTAGATTCATTTAATTTAATTGTCTTGATTTTCAAGAATAAATTAAGAAAATAGATATTTAATTGCTATATAGATACTATTATTGTAGATACAATTATTTTGCAATAAAAATCAATTAGTGACTTAATATTTTTTAGTTAAATAAATAATTATCATTGTTTGAAAATCACTTTTCATGAAATTGAATTAGCCTAAGGTACTAACCATGACTAAAAATGAACTAAGCTTAGTATTTTTAAAAGCATGCAAGAAATTACATAGAAGTTAAGAAATAGATGTTATTATGATTATTTCAGTCAACTTAACCTTATGTTAAGCTAAATTGATGAACTAAGGCATACTGATCTATATAAAACAAATTAAATGTTTTAATATTTATTTAGCAAGCTAAAGTGGAAAAAAGACTACAGATATGAGAAAGATTTAATTACAATTGGTAAATTTTAGAGGAAGAGTAAAATGACATGCATGGAAAAAATCAAAGGGAGATTTCATGCAAAGTGAGAGCGTAAAATATAGAAGAAGGGGATTAGTTTTATAAATTTAGAAAAAGGAGCTTTGAAAAAGATACAAAGAAGTAGGTAGGAGAATTAGAAGAGAGAGATTGGAGGAAATAAGAGAAAGGCATTTTCTTCATTCAACAAATATCAAGAATGTTGGTTTCTGTATTTGTTTTTTTTGTATGTCAAATGGTTTGATTTAGATGTGTATTATTTATATTTGATCTGAATTTAATTTTTAGAACTACATTCCAAAATCTGGAGATTAGCATTTAACATTTTTCTTGATTGAGATTATTGTTGGCTAATAGATTTGTCCTTATATAAAGATATTTAATTCTTACTCCATACCCCTCTCTCAAGAACAAATAAGTTAACAACAAATGGGTGAACTATCAAGACTAGTTCCCCTCTAAATTAAGGTACAACTCCCTTTAAGATTTTCAATGAATTTAAATATTCATATACACTTTTAACCAGAAAGTGATTAAAGGCAGACTAACATCCATACATCATTATGTTATGAATGTGAGAATTTATAACAGCGATGGGTTACAGAATACACATATTCTATTTTCAATAAATATCAAATAAATAAACGTATATATATTGCTGAGCCAATAAAGAATAAAACACATATAATGAATTATCTAAATGGAAAATTAATCACTATATGAAAGAAGGTTTCGCACAGAAAACCCAACTTCAAATACTCAAACACACAGATCCAAGTATGCAGTAATTAATTATTCTTTTCATTCACAGATGAAAATGTTTTAGACAAACATCACATATATTACTAACAACAGTGGCTCAATTTTCTAATATTTTAATTCCTTTCTCCTCTTTTCTATATCCTTGTCAATTTACAACCAAAAAAATATATATAGTTGCCATAACTAATCCCTCTATCAAACTAAACCAGAGTTAAAGTAACTATGACCCATACATGATTTAGTTTTTATAAATTCAATAAAGATTAAGTTTTGAAAGTAACTGAATAACTGAATAAAGAAACTATGTAAGTAAAGTTATTGTTGAAGTGATGGGTTAGGATCTCTATATTTGCTCTATTTAGTTAGGTAGACATGTTGAGTCTTCTAGTTCTAAAATACTATAACGAACTCCTAAATTTTTGAAATATTGGGAATGTTGATGTGTTTTATCCTCGCTTTCCATATGTTTTCTTTCCTTTGATTTTTTCCCATCCTTTCTATGTGTTCCAGGAGTATGTCGATACAATGACAAAGAAGTGATTCTATCTTTGAAATATGAGAGAAGCTTTCAATTGATAAGTTGTCACTTTATTTAATGAAGTTAATTTTTCCCTAAAGGACTGAATCATAGAATTGATGTCTTTCTCTGGCTTTCCATCATCTTTTATGTAATTGATATCAATGCTCTGTAGATCATGTTGTAATGACTAAATGAATTTAGTTATTTCTTTGATCATTTTTTTGATATCTAATCGTCCTTATCTAGATACTGAATTTCTCCACTCAATATTTTCCTTACTTGCATATAATATATCTTCATCTAGTCTTGTCAAGTTATTTTCTAGCAAAAACTTTATTGTCCCATATTTTTGCACTTCTTCAATCTAATTCATCACGCTCATCCACTTTCCTTCTTTTATCCACAAAGCAATCTGAGTCTTCAAATCTTCAATAGTGATTGTGGTCAGATCATATACATTTTTAAAATTATGAAAATATTATATAGCTTTTAGGATGATACCATCCAACCAACTATCATATACTCTGGTAATCATTTTGCCCCTATATATCTGATCCAACATCTTTTGATTGACAAGAGATTTGAGATCAAAAGACATGGGAATTTTAGAAATTGGTTGAGGATCTAGATTATGAATGGAGTCAATATATTCTGCCATTGAACACATAGTCTATTTTAACTCTTTTTTATCCATTTCATCCTTCTAAGTTCTGCTAACTATCTTTTTAGTAGATGCTTCTAGATGATGCACATTGGTAGCACATGATGTAATTCCAAGGTCTACCTTTTCAACTATAAAATCTTGAACAATAGGATCTTGAACTTCTTCATTGGTTTTTGGCTGAGTGATTTCTGCATTCCAATTCCCTGTGTTTGGGTCAACATCTACCCTGGATGTCATTTTTAACTTTTTATATTTAGGGGCTTTCCCTAAACATTTGGTCACCACTTCTTACAAGGGTATAGAAAATAGAACTACTTTCCTTTTATGACTAATTGAACTTTCCAACTATTTAGGTGCAAAAATTGAGGCTTCTCTATTAGGATTCAGTTGATCAAAAGGTACAGTTAAAAAAATCATCAATTCGACAGAATCAGAAGGAATCACTATCTATTGGTCTATACTAATCTCTTCTGCCATTGATGAATCAGACTCTTTATCACCTTTGACTTCACCTGAATCCTCTTCAAAATTCAAATCCATAATCACTTTTTCAGAGATTTGATTTTTCTTCTTGCTCTTAGTCCTTGACCTGGTGACATGAGGAGGCAAGGTAGTTATTAGGGCCTTCTCAGATTCTCTAATGACAAGGTCCCTTCTAGTTTTTGACTTGAAAGTATCTGCATCACATATAGCAATAGGCTAGTTAGATGAGCTTGTTGGGAATGGAAATTCAATTATTGCTATACATTGTTGGGAGACTATATTTTGAGCTCCTCCCATTTTTTGCTCTCTCAGCCAATTTTCAGTTTTCCTTGTTACTAGAAGAGTCTTGACTTTAATTCTATCTTCACTTTTTTCCCAGTCAATTTCTAGAATAGGTGATTGTTTTATTTTCTCAAACTATGAATCAATCACCTGTTCATCATTGTCAATAATTCTAGAAATATCCATGTTTAATTTAAGGGTAACTATCTGTCCTAAGGAAAACCTGGACCATAGTCTTCTTTTGACTTCAAATTCATCTGGACAATCCTCCCAATAATCTTCCAATTGGGGAATATGTGAAAACCCTGCTCTAAAATCCAAATTATCCCTAACGAAACCTTTGATGTCAAATTGAGATCTGGCTATGAAGGACTAAAAATTGAATTTCATAAAGTCTAATTCTAAATTCAAAGCATCAGATGTTGTTTTGCATGAATAACATCTAAGTTCAATAGGAAAAGATATACTAGAATTATTCTTCGTTAGGAATTTTCTTTTTTTATCTACATGTGTTAATTGCCTGCAGATTTCTATTAGCACAAATCGGTCAAGAACATACCTTGGTAACCTCAAGGGTTCACCATCAAAACCCCCAATTCTAATGTAAGTGAACCTAGAAAATTGAATGAAGAAACTACCATTAATGTTAATCAGCTGCATAGCTTCTTCAGATAACCTTTTATTGATATTGTTTGATAGTTCAAAAGTCATTTTCCCAGTAAAGACATCATTGATTCTCCTGTAACCCTCATAACAATTACGCATTTGCAACTTTGGGTAATAGTCATAAATTTTACTATCTTTGGCCAAAGGTGCATGTGGTAACCCTACCCATTGTCTCATAGATGCCAAGCAATAGAGAAGGTACGAAGACATATAAAATTCTCTATTTCACAAACAATTACTTAAACCCTGATGTAAACATTTAGCTATAATTTTTGCCCAATCCAAATACTATTCTCCTTAAAGGATCACTAGTATGAAGAAGTACATCCAGTCTTCCCAATAATAAGCATGAGCATTGCCTTTCAATCTGTGAAATAATACCATGATATCTTACACTTTTGGAATCATATGATTTCTTGTTAATGGCCTAGGCAATCTTGAACCTCCTTTTTGGAATTTTAAGAGACAATTCTTAGCAATCACGCTTTTGTAAATTACTTTCTTCATTAAAATATAACCATAGGGAGAAGTAATACTAAGGTCAGAGTATGGTTCCTTAGGAGGGATTATCATCACAGACATTAGGGTTTGTCTATTGATATGTAGTAAAACATTGCCATCTGTAGTCCTGATACACCTGTTTTAAGGTTCATATTTGTTCATGCATTCAAGGACCAATTCAGGACATTGTATAGCCATGAGAAAGGCTGCAGCTTCAACAAGACCACTTTCTACTATTTTTTGCATCATAGGATTTGATAGATAGTTTCTAGCCCTTTCCTTAAAATCTTCCAAATCATATTGGACTAGAGAAGTGTCCCCAATTTCAGGTCGAGAACATATGAGACCAGGACCATGTTCGTGATCAAGACAAGTAGATTTCATGGCTACAGGTCAGAGAATATAATGAAAAGAGAAAGTTTTGAATTTTTAAACAATACTGTAAACTCAAAAAGATCTTTCTTTCCAACCAAGTAGAGGAAACAACTTACAATAAGAGTGAAACTCACCTTAAATTTATCTAAAATCACTACAGATTCAAGTAGCTGAATATCTTATATCACCTGTGTTGTTTTTCTTTGTATCACCCAGTATGCTTGTTTGCTGAATTTGAATTGTTCTTTCTTGATACAAATATTAACCAGATCAAAAAATTAAATCAAGAGAATATGTGCTAAACATGCTTGATAAGACATGTATTTTGACATATGTATTAATGGCAAGCATATTTTATGCATGATTTCGATGAGTAATGATTATCTATAACCTCGTAAAAATTCAAAATTTTCTACTTTATAGTGAGTTTGGGATATATTTTCCTCTAAATCTCTCGCTAATTTTGACTTAGAGAAATCCTTAGGGTGAGATAAGAATATAGCCATTGAACCATTGAACCATTGAACCATTGAAAATTATGGTTCAACTTTGGGGTTCAATGATATGACATAAGCCACATAGACTAACCAATAATCACATGATCTTTCCAGAAACTTTGGACTTTGATAGAACCATTGAACTTTTCGAATATTGAACAGTTGAACTTTTGAACTCTGAAAAAGGGTTCAAGTTCAACCAAAAGGTTCAAAGACATAAATAACATACAAAGGAACAGTGCATTTTGAGAAACATTGAACCATTGAACTTTGCTATGTAGGTTTAAATGATAGGTTCAAGCGATAGGTTCAAGCAATTTATAATTTAGACAAGGGAACTGAGTGAACAAGACTCTTTACAAAGAAGTGGATATTGAACTGTTTGAACCATTAAACTCTCGAACCTTTGAACTCTTGAACTCTGGAAAAGGTTCAAGTTCAACTGAAAGCTCAAAGATATACCAGAAAAACACAAAAGGATAAATAGTTCGCTTTGAGAAACTTTGAACCATTGAACCGTTGAAATCTTTGAACTTATTTTATGATTATTTCAGTCAACTTAACCTTAAGTTAGCTAACTTTATGAACTAAGGCATAATGATCTATATAGAACAAATTAAATTTTTTAATATTTGTTTATCAAGCTAACGTGGAAGAAAGACTACAGATATGAGAAAGATTTAACTGCAATAGGTAAATTTTAGAAGAAGAGTCAAATGGCGTGCATGGAAAAAATCAAAGGGAGATTTCATGTAAAGTGAGAGCAAAACATATAGACGAAGAGGATTAGTTTTATAAAGAAGAATCATGGAGGAGAATTGGAAGAGAGAGATTAGAGGAAATAAGAGAAAGGCATTTTCTTCATTCAAAAAATATCAAGAAGGTTGGTTTCTATATTTGTTTTTTTATATGTCAAATGGTTTGATTTATGTGTATTATTTCTATTTGATCTAAATTTAATTTTTATAACTACATTCCAAACTCTATAGATTAGCATTTAACATTTTTCTAGATTGAGATTATATATGTTTTCTGAAGTGTATTACCTTGACTTGATTGAGTATTATTTCTATGGTCTGCATGTTATTTATCCTTGACATGCTTTTACTTTGTATGGCCCACATTTTTTTAAGACCACATCCCACTTATTACGGTTAGCATTTCACTTTATATAAGACCAACATTTTATTTTAAGAGGATATCATCTTATTATTTTCTAGTCTACATATTACCTTAGTGGATTTGAATACATCTATAGGTCTATATATTTTAATATGAGATAAATTCATATTTTGAAAGCAAGATGAGTTTAAAAAAATATAAATTGAACCTACGTTTTTATTGAACCTACATGTTTTATTATTTAAGTCTACGTTTTATTTGTATAGAACATCATCCCACTTTGCATGGACTAGATGTATGTTTATTGAGCCTGCATATTACTTTATTTAATCATGCATATTACTTTATTAATCCTACACTTATTTTAATAAGATCTACATTTTAAGTCAATGTCCATGTTTTGAATATTAAATGGCTTCGAATCACATTTGAGACCGTGTTTTATATATGTATTAGATCTTTTTAAGGTAATGCTTATTTTATTTTATTGGTTGTGGTTCAATATAGTGTAATACCTTTACCATTCACTGTATTTTAAATTCTATACAAGTAACGTCTATTTGTATATATTAGAGTATGTTTTAAACTTCTCCTATGCAACATCCCATTCAAATAATTTAGTATTCCATTCTAAGGACACATTTCAATTATTATGCCTGCATCCTCTGTTATTTTAAATTGAATAACATTTGATTTGACTGCATCTTATATATTATATGCAGTGTTTCACCTTTAATTTGACTATGTTTTCATATAGTATCTTATTTGGAGACTTAGGAAATCAATCATATGAGATAATATATATAAAGTGATATGTTTCCAAATCTGTGAATGAAAAGATTATTTATTTCCTGTTCATAGATATTATGGTTAGTTGGATTATTTATATGTTTAGATATATTTATGAATCCTTTACCAAACTAAATAAAATGGAAATTAATGATTATGTTTGGTTATGAAATTACATTTTTAAATATGAAGAAGGTTTATCTTTTGCTAAATTATAATTATATATATATATAGAGAGAGACACACACACACACACGAATGTATATAGTTATAGAAAGTATGTATGTAAATACATTTAAATCATTGAGATAAACCCCACTTTGAAAAAATGATTGATTACATTAGAAGGTATATGAAAAACATGTAGCCAAAATTATTAAACTAAATGCTTAAGTTATTATTAACTTGTTAAAATCATATTATTGTTTAGGATTACTTGTTTTCACATCTAGTGATTGACAATATAAAATTTTGTTATGTTTATGACCAAGATTGATTGTTTATTTAAGTAGTAGGCTATTGGTGACATTTATGTAATCTAGGTCCTTGTGTGAATCATACCCAGATTATATGATCTTCTATAGACTATGTTTTTTTACATTGTAATATATGTAATATTAGCACATGTTAGATTCATTCTGCATTAATGAAATAAAATAAATGATTTTGATTGTTCTATTCTTAGTATAGGAATAATTTGAATAAATATTTTTAAGTTTTATATTATGTTATCTATGTTTATTATAGATTTTTTATTGATGATATTAATAGGTAGTGAGATGGACTCCACTAGCTTAGTTAGCACCATCAATGCTGGATGTAGATAATCTGATCAAATGGTGTGTTATAAAATTGATTGATTTGGGTGATCATATGTTATTTGAAAACTTTGACCAAAGTAATTTTAGATATATATTGTCATTTCATATATTTTATTTGCATGTTGTGCAATATCATGTTGAAAACATATTTTCTTTGTGATACATGTCATGTAGTATAAATATTATAACATTCAGGGTACTAGCATGTGTCTCTAGATTACCACACCATTATATCTACCTATCCATGAAGGGAGGGCCATTCCCCATAGGGGATTGTGTGGGGTATTGATGGTCCATGTATGGTGTGAAAAAGTGCTTAGATTATTCTCTCCCTCCCACTACAATACTTACTTGGAGACTACACTTGAAATTATTAGTAATACATGAGTTAGTGTGACTCGAGCTCCAAAGAGCTTAGTATATATTTATTTTAGTAAGATGAATGCGTGAAAGAAATGTAATTATAATATATATTTGTTATATTTGAACAATAGAAGTTGTATTAATGGACCAACCATAGTTGTGTCCTAATATATTTTCTTTCCTTGGAGTTGTATAAAATAAATATTGTATTCAGTTTTTCAATTTAGAAGTACTATTATTCTAATTTATAGTTTAGATATATTGTAATGTATTATTATATGAAATGAATGTTAAGTAAATTATTTTAAAAAAAAAATACTGCATTTTTAAAGTACATTTTGAGGGGTTGAAACACTAAAATCAAATAAAGGACACAAATAACTATAAAATGCTAGTAAAAATATTAGCATAAGAGAAAGAAAACTCAAAAAAAGATGTGAAAAAGTAAAAATGAAAACAAATGGTCCATAAAAAGGGGGAACATAAAAACATGAAGGATAAAAATGGGACTGTATGGCCCACATAAATCAAATAAAAAACTCAAGGTGCCAAACAAAACTAGAATAAATCATAAAAATATAAGGCAATGACCAAGAGAACATATTTCAATAACTCAAATATGTAAATTCTATTCTGAAGATGGAAAAAATAAATTTGTCATAATTCTAACATGTTTGAAAACAAATGAAGAATAAGAAGCAAAGAAAATGGGCGAGATTTATAAATAATCTTGTTTATCAAAGGGGGCCAGAATGTAGTTACAAAAAGAGGGAATCACCAAGACAAAAACATGGTATTTACCATAAACACGAGAGTCTAATCATGCTATAAAGACTAAGATTTTTCAACACAAATAGCCCTATATAACCCTACCTAAAAAACATAAAATTACACTAACTAGTGAAGTACAAAGATTATCCCATAAAGGATACCATGCATGAAAAATAAAAGGATCCTACCATACCATACATTTTTACAACTCTTTAGGATCCCTTAAATATTCATTGGTCTATTTTTAAGAATGGGTACTTGTGTGAGAAACTAGGTGGCACAAGAAATTAAGATATAAATAAGTACATATATAATGAGATATCCTACCCTAGTCTATTGGCCTAATGCATCCCAATAGACCTTATATATATCACGAGGTTGATGAAGTAATTTTATATTTGACTATAATAGTATATGCAAAAAAAAATATCATGTATTTTGGTGTGATCTAACATTTAAGATATATAATTTTCCTTTTCTTATGATATGGATTTTGACTCTTTAGGATTTTTCTATTTTCCTCCTCCATATGGTTTTGTAAAAATTGACCATGCATGATCAATATGACTATCACAAGAAAATTTAAAAATAACCACTAAAGAGGAGAATGTAAAAACCATGGGGCCTAAATAATCTTAGGCTTGTAATTTAGAAAAGAGTGTAGTTTTGAAATCGACATTGGTGACCCCCAAAGAAAATGAAAAGTAGGGAGATGAAGAAAATGAGCATAGAAAAATTGGGTTGCCCCATTATTAAAAAATGCATAAGGGAAGATGGTAAAATGAGTGGTAGGTTGAGACATCATCATAAAAGAGGGTAAAATATGGATGAGGGCATGTAGATAAACTGGTATAGTTTTACCACAAGTGAATATGATTAACTCTAAGTGAGAAAAAACACTATGCTTGACCATTGCCTTATCTTTCTCAAGGATGCTTAGGTAACACTGGGAGAAAAATAAATCTATGTAACAAAATTAATAAATATGAAAGATGTTTATAAGGAGGGCTTGATTTATTCCCTAGGTCTTATCGTGTAACTACAAATTGAAAATCCTAGATCTATAAGTAAGACAAAGATATAAAGCATAGAAATGATAAAGATATAAAGAATAAAAATGATAAATCTATGAAGTGTAAAAAATATATCAAAACCATAGAGAGTGTAGATCATAATAAAATATACTAAATAATCATGAAGGAAATAATGGTTGATAAAATAAATAAAATGACTAAAGAAGGAAATATAAATAGGATGGGAGTTTATGAGGAGGTGCTCGTTAATTCTATGGGTCTTACCATGAAAATCACAAAATGAAAATCCAAGAGGTGTAAAAATGAAAAAATACCAAAGGACCAAGTATAGGTATTATGGATAATGTGGAATAAACCCAAAGGTGTGTATATGAAGCAAGGCTAAGTAGTAATAAAAGAGAGTCAAGGTAGAACCTACAAGAATTTTAGCTTAGAAGAATATAAACTAACTAGAACCATGAAAGTAATATGCATAAAAAATGGAAAAACATTAATAAGAAGGAAACTAATAAGGACATAGGTCAATAAAAATATTTCTTCAAGAACCAAGCATTCATTGGTTCCTTGAATATCTGTCCTTCATTTATATGCAATCTATAAGTGCTAGGTCCAAGGATGTAATTTACAAGGTAAGGACCCAACCAATTTTGGGTGCACTTTCCCTCTTTGTCATGGGTGTAGTCTAATTTTAACACTAAGTTTCCAGCATTGAAAGTGTTAATTTTGACTTTTTTATTATGTTTGTTAGCAATGCAACTTGTGTACCGATGATTGTGATGAAGATAATTTATGCATAGATTATAAAATTTATAGATCATTAAGGTTGGATTCATGTATCTCTTTATAAAGGATGATTATGTAAAGAGAAATACACAAAGAAGGTAACTCCACCTCTATTGTAAAGAAGGCCTCAAAGACATAGAATAAAGAGAATGGAGTTGCCCTAGTGGCCATACAAATAATGATATGATAGGACCAAAGTGTGGGATAAATTTGAATATGCCCATTCAAATGAGAATCCATAATATTCTTTTTAAATATCTTGCTAACCATTTTTTTAGTGGATTCAACTTGTAAATTTCATTAGGGGTAATAAGGTGTGGGAAATTTATGAGTAAATTATAATTTTGTGTAAATATGACTCATGTGTTTATTTTTTTAAATTCCCACCAATGTTAGATATGATGTGCATGATGAATCAAAAAAGGACATATGATCTAACTAAGAATGAATTTGGAGATGGTGACTCCAGTAACATTAACAAGGGGCATAACTTATACCCACTTGGTAAAGTATGTGGTGGCACTAATAATGAATACATGGCCATCTTAAAATCAAGATAATTTTTAGATCATGTCTAGTCCACACATGGAAAATGGCCAAGGAGATTCAAGGGTCTAAATTTTGGCTAGAGGAGAATGAATATCAAGGATTACACTTATTTTCAAAGGTGATGACATCCGTTTCAAGGGTAGGCCAATAGTAACCTATATATAGGAATTTTTGGGTTGTATCATGTCCACTATAATGGCCACCATAAATTCCCTTATGTTCCTAATTAAGAAGAGAAGGAAATTATTCTTTAGTAACACAATAGAGTAGGGTGCCTTCGGTATTACGATAGTAAAGGATATTATGTATAAGAATGAATTTAAAGTATTGATATCAAATTTTAGTATATTCATGGGATTAAACCTTGGGAGGATAAGTATGATGTTTGATAAATTGGATTATGTATTTATACCATGAGTTTTGTCATGTAGTTAAAAATTTAATATGTAAAATAAGATAATCATCCTTAGGTGCTAAGGTACATGGATACTTCCTCATGTGGATGAGAAATTATGTATGTTTTAGTTCTTAACGAGGAAAAAACAAGGAAGCTAATGAGGCAAGAGAGTGTGCTATAATGTTTTTTACTTATGGGATTGCCTTGATGCTGCAATATGCCAACTTATTTATAAAGATTAGTATCAAGTTCAGAATATGATATAAGGTTTTAAATTTTATATTTATACATGCCAATGATTTGTCAACATATAAGATGAAAATAACTTAAATAATGTACATCTAAATTTTTTAAATAGATGGTGACTTACATCCCAAGGATGAGAGCCTCATAATCATCCATGTTATTAATAACATCAAATGTCAATTGAAAGGCTAAAGGAATTAGTATTCCATAAATATTGGTGAGAAAAAATCTTGACCCAACTTCTTGAAGGCACCTGGATATATAAAAATGGAATGTCCAAGTATCCTTATGCACATTAGTGGTAACCTTGGGTATTTCTTGTAAGGTAGCTTTTATAGATGTTTTAAACTTAGAGGTGTTATAGGTATAATCACTAAGAGGAGGGGGCGGGGGCAAGGTGAATAAGTGAGCCTAGATATTTTAATCTCAATTCCAATCCTTCAAACTATTTAAACAATTAACATATATGAACTTGATCAAGCAACATTAAAAAGAGAGCACATTCATTCAATGCATACACAAGATCAAAACACATAACACATAGTTCATGTGGGAAACCCTTGTGGATAATAAAACCCACTCTCAAACCTAAAACACATGGAATACTTATCCTATTATAAATTACAAACAAGGGACTAGTTAACTCATTTAGACCATCAAACCTTGATCATATCCTCCTGACCAAAGGCCTTTAGTGAAACACATGTTTCACAAGGAGCAAGTACCCCTAAGTAAGATCAAGTCCTTTAGCAACTCCTTTGAAGTGAACACATCCAACTTATAAAATATGTATTTAACATCTGATGATGTATCTCTAATTTCTAATCTCTACACAAATTCTCTCTCTATCTCATACAGTCCTCTCACATAGGCATACCACATCTCTCTCCTCTCACAATATCCTCTTATGCACACTTGGACCTTCACATATCCTCAAAATTCAAGAGAAATATTTGGACATCATAAATATGACCTACAAGTCATATACATAGTCATCAATATACTATACTCATTAACTCATTAACTAAGCACTCTACCTCTCCCTTGCTCCACAAATCTCACAAAAACCTTGCACACGCTTTACTCTCAAATATTCTAAAAAATTAAAAGTCATCATCTTTGATATATATATATATATATATATATATATATATATATATATATATATATAGTGCTTAAGTGTGACCCATGTAAGATGCCTTAAGGGTGAAGGCATGTGTTGTGGCTAATAGGAAAGATTATAGAATAGATAATTATAATGAATTATCAAGTCTATAATATTTCCTATCAGCCACAACACATGCCTTCACCCTTAAGGCAACTTACATGGGTCACACTTAAGCACAATCTACTTTCAAATAGGCCTAAGTCACCTTTTAGGTCCTATGGAGACCCATTCAGCTCTTTGAAACTTATCTAAGAAAAATAAAACATAGGAATACTTTACAAATGTATGAACCCATTTAAAATTATCTATATGTCCTTCAGTGCCAACAACCATCACAATAGCCTCTTGTTTAAGCATAATTTACTGAAACAACTCTTTGTACACATAGTCATTATGAACAAACACAAAATCACCTTCTAAACCTTTGTTCATATTATATATGATTTTTAAATCATTAATAATTCACATATATCATATTCATGGATTTAAAAATAATCTAAAATAGCTAATTCATTATGAGATATAGAAACAACATCAGAATGAGATCAATTACCCTTCTTGAGTTACTTGTAGAACACAATCAAACACACAATCAAATTTGAACCTCAATATATTTTATTGTAATTATAATTATAACTTAAAATTCATATTTAAAAATTCACCTTGGAATCCTTTATTACTTCAATTTTTCCACCATGAGAAAATTTTACATAGATAAAAAAATATGGCATAGAAACTAAACACTAGTCTTTTTCCTTTGCAAACTTCAGATATTCAAATTCAAATAGTCACAGCTAAACCTTGAATAGTTGACCTCATCTCATGAAATATTTTAATATTGAATCAATATTCACCATCAATTCTTTTGGATCAGTCAAGTCTTTATCTTATAGCACTCACCGTTTGATCTTACTCAGACCCCCATGATCATGACACTTGGCACCTTCCATGCCTTCCGAGCACTTTAACTATTAAACATTGTGCACTTCTTACCATCTCACTCAACATGAAATATTATATAGAAACTATATGATCACCCAAAAACCATTGGATATTCATTTGGTCCTAATCTTTAACTCATGCAAAATAGACTAAGGGGACCATTACAATCTGTTTGAGAAGCCAACTTTGAACCTCAACAACTTTTACCTCACTCACTTGCATGTTCTCAAATTTGGACCATATGATCTCCTCACATAAGAGAATAAAACCATGTGTAAATATTATCCTATAATCCTCACACATGTGAGATATAAAAACATTAAATGTCTCACTCAGATTTTTCTGCCATAGAGCCATCTATGTCAAAAACTTATATAGAAGGCCAACTTTGAACATGCATATATTTTGTCATGCTTTAGCGCTTGAACTAAAAGTTAGAATAAATAAACTAGGCACAAAATATAACAAACCCATGTGATCATGTTATTATAAAACATCCACATGTGCGAGATATTCCATCACCAAACTGCTTACTCAACTATTTCTTGCCTCTTGCAAATTTGGCTAAGTATGGGAAACCAATGTCAAACTACCTTAGAGCCTAACTTTTTACTTGCATATATTTGACTAAATTTAGGCTCATGACTTGAGATTTATAAAATAATAACTAGGGAGTAATGTTATCACAACCATATGACCAACTCCCCTTTACTTATTCACACGTGATAATGGTGACATAAACAAACTACCTACTCAAATTTTTGACCACTAGACCCAAATTATCTAGATGAAAACTATGGACTACTAGATGAATTCCACTCATTCACACAATATATATAATAATCATTTAAAATTTATAGGATACATTTCACATTCTCAAATCACCATACTCATCCCTGAACTTTTCTAATCATGCCAAAACTAAAGATCAACCAAGCCACCTTAACACACAATAGGACAAGCACATTGCACACTTTGTCATTGTCACTTAGGCTATTAAATTACTTCATCCACTCACTAGCACAAGTACATGGCATCATCATGAAACAATTTAAAACTCTCCAATAATATCTCCCTTTATCATTGATGTCAACAAACGTCATTCATCTCACCTTCTCTCTCTTCAAGCACTCTCACAATAGAAACTTTCTCCCCCTTTGACACAATGACAAAGTGGGCACCAAGTAATACTAAGGACCTGAAAATACCATCAATAAGAAAGGATAATCTTAGAAAGATTATACAAAATCCCCCTTACCTTGATCCTACCTCTTCTTGTCTTGACAACATTCTTCTTGCTACATGCCAACATTCTTCTTTAACCAAGCACTGTAACCAATGAAGACTGAACACACAAAACACTAACATATGATGGAACTCACCAAGAAACATCTAAGAGGGGACACACATTATATATATTATCTATTAAAACTCTTTATCATCTTTATATATTCACACACCATAAATAACCATTATATAGACTTACTATCCTTCTATTTTAAGACACTTCCATGACCACCAACTCTGCATCTGCAATATAGCTTATTTAAAGACCTATGGAGCAAGCTCATGAACTTGTTGTTCCTCCTTAAACAAATACCTTATATTGATACATAGAGAAAGAAATGACACTCAATATTTGTATTAGATAATCAAATGTAGATTTTGATAATGGTTAGTCACAATATCTACAAGATGCTCTTTTGTAGACACATACTCCAACTTAAGACTTTGATTACTCACTTGTTCTCTTAAGAAATGATATCTAGTAGGAATCTTCTTAGGTTTTGAGTGCATAATAAGATTATTTTAGATACTAATTTCACTAGTGTTATCATAATAGATAGGATAAGGTCTATTTTGTCTTACCTTATAATCTTTCAAAGTTTGTTTCATCCACATGACTTATGTGCAACAAGAAGAAGTTGTTATATATTCAATGTTTATAGTTGATAGAGCCACTAAGGCTTGATTCTTGCTTACCCAAGACACCAAACATTCCCCCATGAAGAAGACCCCACCATTTTTACTTCTCCTAGCATCCACACATCCTACCCAATCTACATCAGTATAAGATTTGAAAAAGAATTCTTTACTCCTAAGATACCATAAACCATACTCTATGGTGCCTTTGAGATATATAAAGACCCTTTTGACTGATTTTAAGTGAGATTCTCTAGGGTCAGATTGAAACCTTCCTACAAGACCCACTATTTACATGATATTAGGCTTAGAATTAGTAGAGTACAAAATACTCTTAATCATGGATCTATACAAATTTTGATCAACTTTTGGTGAGTCATCTAGTTTACTTTACTTGCACCCTGTGATCATTGGAGTAACCATTGGCTTACAATCCATCATGTAAAACTTCCTCAACATATCCTTGATGTATTTAGCTTATGAAATGAATATCCTTACATCAAGTTGATTAATCTGTAATCCTAAGAAGAAAGATAGTTCTCACAACAATGACATTTTAAACTCAATCTTCCTAGTATTTACAAATTTTCTACTCATTTTATCATTGTTAGATCCAAAAACTATGTCATCAACATATAAAACAACTATCATTGATGATTGCCTTTTGTCTTAATGTATAAATTACTATTTTCTACCCCATTTTTAAAACCTTAACTCAAAATATACTTATCTAACATGTCATACCAAGCTTTAAGAGCTTGTTTAAGACCATACAAAGACTTCTTCAGTTTACACACAATATCTTGATTACTTGACATGAAGTATCCTTCAAATAGATCAATGTAGACTTCTTATAAGTTATCATCCAAGAATGTAGATTTCACATCCATTTGATATAACTTAAAACCTTTGAAGATTGCATATGCTAAGAAGAGTCTAATTGCTTCCATTCTTGCCATAGGAGTAAAAGTCTCATCAAAATCTATTCCTTCAACCTAAGCATATCCTTTACACACCAATCTAGCCTTGTTATTTTTGACTTCTCCTTTGTCATTCATATTATTTTTGAAAGCCCACCTGGTACCTATCATATTTTTTATCTTTTGGTTTAGGAACTAAGTCCCATGTTTCATTCCTTTCTATTTGATTAATTTGTTTATTCATTGAATCATTCCAAATTTCATCTTTGCTAGATTTCATTAATGTTTTGGGTTCAATCATGGTTAATAGAGCTAAGTCTTGTTGTATCTGATTGATCAACATTCTCCTTATAGTCTGCAAACTTGCACCAATATTTCCAATAATTTGAGAGATTGGATGATCTTTATAAATTCTTCTAGATGGAGCTTTAGAATATTTTCTTTCTTCCTCCTCTTCATCTTCATCATATGTTTGAATAGATAACTCATCATTATTTGTAAAAAAAATTCTGAATTGAGTCACTTACTTAAAATTTTGGCTTCTTGACTCTATTAATCTCATCCACCCTTACATTTAAACTTTCAATAATCTTGTAAAGTCTCTTGTTGAAGCAGCTATAGGTAGTATTGATATAAGAGTAACCTAAGAAGATGCCCTCATCAGACCTTGAATCAAATTTGCCAAGATTCTCTTCATCTCTTTTGATGAAGCACCTACTCCCAAACACTCTAAAATGTTTGACATTAGCTGATTTATTCTTCTATAACGCATAAGGAGTATTATCATCATTTGTTCTGATTTGACACTTGTTTAGGATGTAAACTGAAGTGTTGGCTGCCTTTTCATCATAACCATCTAATAGTTTGAAATCTTGAAACATGGTTCTACTCATCTCTTGAATAGTCATATTCTTCCTTTCAACAACACCATTCTATTAGTGGTGTTCTAGTAGTAGAATATTGTCTCCTTATCCCTTATTTTTCTAAAAAAATCATCAAATTCATGAGACCAAAACTCACCTCTTCTTTCTGATCTTACACACTTTATTTTTGACCCTTTATCATTTTCTACAAGCACTTTGAATGCCATAAATTTTATAAAAGCTTCTAATTTTTCTTTAAGAAAAAATATCCAAGTCATCTTAGTAAAATTATCAATGAGAAGCATGGAGTAGTTATTACCTTGAATACTTTGGGTTCTCATAGGTCCACATAGATTAGTGTGGATCAACTCTAATGGATTTGTAGTAGAAAATCCTTGGATTTATATCTTCTTTATTTTTACTTCCCATGAACACATGCCTTGCAAAGAGAATGTGAAATCTTAGAAATCTTGGGCATATGCCTTACCAACCCCTTTGAACTGATCTTTACCATGTTATCAAAATTTATATGTCCAATCATTTTATTCCAAAGCCATCTTTATTCCAATTGACTCATGAATCACTTATCCTTCTTAGATTTAGGGAATACATATATGTTTTTATTTATTTTATAAACATTTGTAACTAATTTTCTAACCTTTCTTACTTCACAAACATCATCATTAAAAGTTACAACATTTAATTTATTACACATTTGGCTCACACTTAAAATATTATGTTTCAAACCTTCTACATATAATACATTCTCAATCCTAGAATGACCATTATCCAAACTCATAGTACCTTTTCTAGCTATGTTAGTAGATTTCTTGTCATGAAATCTCACTAAATTAGGATTGGTCTTCCTGAGAGAGATAAACTTTATCTTGTCTCCTATCATATGATTTGAGCATCCAATATTTATGAACCATATCTTGTTCCCATATTATTGAGTATGCAAGGTTGTTTAAACAAACATTGACTCTGGAAAAATGCTTGAATTTTGATTCTTTTGTTCTTTAGTTTTAGACTTAGTCTTCTTGAATCATTTTATGGTGTCAATGACTTGTATATACTTTTTTTCCAAAAATTTCTTTTACATGTTTTGGATATATGGCCTTATTGGTTACAATTGTAGCATATAATATTCCTTTTGATCTCTATAGAGAAAGCACAATCCCTATATCTATGACCAAATTGATTACAGGAGAAGCAATACCCATTAAAGACATCATTCAAATTTGACCTACCTTTCTCTTGATCATTACCTATCCATAAATTTTGATTCTTGACTCTTTTGGTGGAGCTAAAATCCATTTTTTCCTTGGATAAGAGCACATCTAATTAATTCATGGCTTTATTTTCTAAATGTTCCTCCCTTTGGTTGAGACCATTAACCATCATGACCTGTAGATTCTTGACTGTTGCTTCAATATATTGCACTTGCATCTTCACAACATCCATGATTGAATTAACAATTGATAAATCACATACTAGTTTGTATTAAAGACAATCCACAACCTCTTTATCAACCATTGTACCTTTCATCACCTTCAAGTGGTTAAACTTGCAAGAAGGACCTATTCTAATACCAATTATTAGAGGTAAAATCATTGAGGAGGGTAAATCAGTGATCCCAAATATTTCAATCTCAATTTCAATCATTTCAAACTATTTAACCAATTATCATATACCAACTTAATTAAGCAACATTAATAAGAGAGCTCATTCATTTAATGCATACACAAGATCAAAACACATAACACATAGTTCCTATGGGAAACCCTCATTGATAATAAAAACCACTCTCAAGCTTGCAACACATGGACTACTTATCCTATGATAAATTAAAAATAGGAGACTGGTCAACTCATTTAGACTAGAAAACTTTAACCATATCCTCTTGACCAAAGGCCTTTATTGAAACCCCTGTTTCCCAAGGAGTAACTACCCCTAAAGAAGATCAAGTCCTTTAAACTCTCCTTTAAAGTGAACATATCCAAATTAAAACTAATGTATTCACACCTGATGATGGATCTCTTATTTCTAACCTCTACATAAACTACCTCTTTATCTCATACATGCCTCTCACATAAGCATGCCATAATCTCTCTCCTTCTTCACTCAAACTATCTTCATATGCACACTCAGACCTCTTCACATATCCTCAAACTACAAGATCATTATTTATACATAATAATTATAACCTTAAATTCATACACATAGTCCTTAATCTGATATACTCATTAACTCATCAATTGGGCACCCTACCTCTCCTTCGCTCCATAACTCTCACAAACACCTTGCACAAGTCTTACTCATAAGTCTTATAAAAATATACAAATCATCATCTTTGATTTCATTATATATAGAGAAATAATGAATTATCAATTACAAAATATTTAATATCAACCAAAACACATGCCTTCATCCTTAAGGCATCTTACATGGGTCACATTTAAGCATAATCTACTTTCAAATAGGCCTAAGTCACCTTTTAGGTCATATGGAGACCCATTCATCTCTTTGACACTTCTCTGAGCAAACTAAAATATAGGAAAACTTAAAAAATGTATGGACCCATTAAAAATTATTTATTTTTCCTCTTTAAGTTCCAATAACCATCACAATACTCTCTTACTTAAGCATAATTTGCTCAAACAACTCTTTATACACATAGTCATTATGAGCGAACATATAGTCACCTTCTAAACCTTTTTTCATACTACATATGATTGTTAAATACTTTATAATTCACATAGATCATACTCATTTATTCTAAAACACTCCCAAATATCTAATTCATCATGATATATCGAAACAACATCAGAACAATCTCAATTACCCTTCTCAAGTTACTTGTAGAATATAGTTGATCACATAATAAAATTTGAACCTCAATATATTTGACTATACATATAATTATACCTTAAAATTCATATTTAAATATTCACCTTGAAATCCTCTACAAATTTTATTTTTACACCATGAGCAAATTCTACATAGATCAAAATATATGGCACAAAAACCAGACACTAGTCTTTTTCCTTTGCAAAATTCAAATATTCAAATTCAAACAGTCATAGTTAGACCTCAAAAAATTGACCTCATCTCATGAAATATTGAAATATTGACTCAACATGCACCATCAATTTTTTTTTTTATCATTTATGTCTTTATCTTATAGCTCTCACCATTCGATCTTGCTCAAAACCCCCTTGATCAAAACACTTGGTACCCTCCCATTCCTTCTAAGAACTTTAATTGTTAAACATCATGCAATTCTTACCATCTCACTCAACATTCACCATTAGATAAAAAAATATATTATCACATAAAAATCATTGGATCTTCATTTGGTCTTGCTCTGTAATTCATGCAAATTAGACTAAGGGGACCATTATATTCTATATCAAAAACCAACTTTGAACCTCAACAACCTTTACCTCTCTCACTCACATGTTTTCAAATTTGGATCATATATTATTATCACATAGGAGGATACAACCATGTTTCAATATTATCATATAAAACTCACATGTGTGAGATATAATGACATTAAAATTATCACTAATATTTTTTTCCCACAAAGCCAACTATGTCAAAATCTTGTTTGGAAGGCCAACTTTGAACAAGAATATCTTTTGTTGTGCTTCAATGCTTGAAATAAAAGTTAACATAAATAAACTAGGAATAAAAATGAACAAAACCATATGATCATATTGTTCTAAAATTTCCACATGTGTGAGATATTCCATCACTAAACTACTTACTTGGATATTTCTTATCTCATACAAATTTGACTATGGGAAAACAATGTCAAACTGTCTGGGAGCCCAACTTTGCACTTGAGTATATTTGACTAAGTTTAGGAACATGGCATAAGATTTATTAAATAATAACTAGGGAATAATTTTATCACAACCATATGACCAATTCTCCTTGACTCATTCACATTTGGAAATGGTGATGTTAGTAAACTACCTACTCAGATTTTCTGCCACTAAACCCAAACTGTCTAGATGAAAACTATGGACTACCTGATGAATCCATTCATGCACACAATATATCCAATCATATTTTACAATTTATATGACCCCTTTTATATGGTATCAAAAATTCATAATGTCTATAAATCAATCCTAGCTCAGAGAAGATAGAGCATACCTACACTTCTAATTGGGAATACATTTGTTAAGTGGGAGCATGACCAATATGGGGATCTACTAAACCTGGTTAGGGGATCACTTTTCATAATACACCATGATATTAAGGGTTATAAAGTCTATAGTCTAACACAATCATGCAAAAACCCTAAAAGATTCCTAGGTTTAAAGTTCACTCTATTCTAATAAACAAGAAAGTAAATCTAAACTAGTGCACACTAAAGCTTTTGGGACAACATGAGGGGTTAGAAAAGCAATCAAAACATGTATAAGAGAATATCATTTAATATAAGTATGCGTAAGAGCATAATACATGTAATATTGTTCAAGCCAATACTTATGCTACTTATATCTACTAAAGAGAAGAGAACAAAGTTATAATAGACTTACCTAAATGTGAACCCATCAAGACTCAATCTCTCCCTTAGCCAAAGGGGATTTTAAATTGTTTGTTTTGGTTTCTAGGGATAATTAAGAAAGGCCAAAGCATTCAAGATTTATCCATAAGACTATATTCTCCAAGTAAAAATCTTAACCTAAGACTCTTCAAGTAGAATGGTCGAAGAGAAGATTGTAAAGAAGCACAAGTGAATAATAACTCTTGATTTCATATTGAAAATGATGAAATAATATTGTATTTATAAGTATATCTCACCCTAAATCATTATGAATATGTCAGATGTGTGGGGTTGACCCTGTATGTTTTTAGGAGATAAATCACTAGGTCTCGAGCTAAGTCAGTTGAAAGGATAACAAAACTTCAAGTGAAAAATACCCAAAATTGTATAGGGTTAACCTAGTTGACCTTGTACAATAATCAAAGTTTTAAAACTATACAGGGTTGACCCAATCAACCTAGTATATTCAACTGGTGAAAGGGGATCAAAGTGAGGAAAATAAGGATGGAAAAAGGAAAAAGACTAGAGGAGTGTGTAAGGGAGGAGTAATAACTTAGGGAATGGTTTTAAGATTTAGTTGGATTGGTAATAATGTCATAATAAGGGATAATAATCCTTTGAATTACCAAATGTTTACCCACCCATTTTTTGGTGGACCCCTTAGGGCATTCACTCAGAGAGATTGAGTCTCGATGAGTTCCTACAAGATGTAAAGAATCAGTATTTGATAAAAGTTGAAAATATTATGTGTATACATATGCCCCATTGAATCTCATCATGTGTCACTAAGGTGTAATAGGGGATGGTGATTTGAGAAAGAACATAAGGACTCATAATTTTGATGCTAATTTTTTTTTAGTATTTTAAAGCAAAAATAACTAAAAGTAAATGACTAAAAAGTAAATATAATGCATACCTTGATTTACCTTTATCATGGGATGGTTGTCTACTATGTTGTTAGTTTTAATTATGCAGGGAACAAAGATTGATTTTGATAAACCCAAGAACATAAAACTAAAGAGAAAAAACAAACAAACATAGGAAAAGCCAAGATGACTGATGCTATGAGGATGGAACTTACTTGGGAGATTTGGCAAGCTGGGATGATAAGTGTTGTGTTAGATCAAATAACCAAGTCAAACAACAAGAGTAAATTTGTGAGTTGAAAATCCAAGGCTACTAAAGACCAAAAAACTCAAACAAGCTATCCTTAAGTAATAAAGGAAAACTCACCAAGTCAAACCAAGAAAACATGTCAAATAGGAAGGTAAATCAAACAAGTCAATAGTAAAAGAAGAAATAAAATGGTAAAACAACATTGATGAGCGATAAGTAACATCCAAACCTCACTTAATAAAGGAAAAAGGTGCATAAAAAGGAAACAACATTGATGAGTGAGAATTAACAAGCCAACCTCACTCAATAATGGAAAAAGGGTATGAACTTAGGTGTTCATGATAACAGGATAGTAAAATAATGACAAATGGTAAAAGGAAAGTAAATTAAATCTAGGAATGTAAATCATGGTGTAAATGAAAGAAGAATCCATAGTTGCTCAAACATGTTGTTTTGCTCTAAGGATAGATAAAACTGAAACAAAGTAGTGGTAGCATGTTTTTAAGAGGTGAAGAAGAAAGAATTAAAGAAGGGAAAATAGATTTGGAATCACAATTTTTCTATCAAGGGGAAAAATGAAATTGGTGGAGGGGAGAATGAAGGAAAAACCAAGGTAGAGGAACTCTTTATTGAAGTTAAGACACTCAAATTAGTTTTGTCAAAACAAGAGGAATTTTGACCTTAAGGACTCTAAAGAACTTTTCTTAAGCACACAAGTCACAGGTCAACAAATTAAGTATATATATCATCCCATGAAGGCTATATGCATGAAAATTAAAATGGACCTACCTCCCCATAACATGTTCCTCATTCCTCAAGACCCCTTACAGATTCGTCAGTCTACTATGAAGATTGGGTATTTATGTGAGAAAGTAGGTAGCACTAAAATATTTTATTGAGTTCCCCTATTCCAATCTACTAGCCTACCACACCCCAAAGGACCTTGGCACTATGTGAGGCTAATAGTGGAGTTTGAGCTTCGATTAGAGATAGGAGATATGTTTTGAATCATGTATTTTAGTGTGCTTTGAATTTTAAGAATATTTTTGCCTTTTAGATATCATTGCCTTTTGTTTCAAATGATTTGTCTTTTAACTTTCTTAATGGATTTTTCTATTCCTCTTCCATACGAATTTGGAAAACCAAACATGGGTGCTAAATTGACTTTCATTTGAATACTTGGGACAAGGTTTCTAAGAGAGAGAACTTCTAAGATCATGGGGTTTAAGAGTCTCATAAATTTAGGTGAAATAAAAGTGCTATCTTGACTTTGACCTTATTTTATCCAATATGGAGTGAAAGAAAGGAGAAATAAAGAGGACTGACACATGCAACACTTTGAATTACTTCAAATTGATAAAAATATGACAAAGGGAAAAAAGGGATACAATCATAGTAAAGTGTGATTACTTATCATAAAAATGAGGGAAATGGAGGAAAACATGCTAATATATATTTTTGTGTAAATTCCATATATCAAAAGAAGAAAAATCTAAAGTTTGAAAACAAGGATGATACAAAAACATGAAAAAATGGTAATTTTATGAGGAGGGCTAGGTTCTATCCATGATCTTATACAGTAACTTCATAAAAGAGAAACAAAAAATCATATACTGTAACTTATACTATAACTTCATTGAAAAGCAAATGAAAAATCATAAGGGGTAAAACAAAAATATGTTAGTCTTGTGAGGAATGTCGGGTATTATCCATGGTCCTATAATGCAACTCATAAAATAAAAACCCAAGGGGTGCCAAGAAGGGAAAACTCAAGAAGATAAAGAAGATTATGGTACATCAAGAAACCAAAATACTAAAAGGGAGGACTAAAAGTTTGTGAAATAAAGGAACTTGCTGCAAAGAGAGAGACCCATGTAGATAACCTATAAAAAGTGTTAGCTAGATGTAGATATAAAACATGAAAATAAGGAAATGTTTAGGCAAAATAATTTTTAAGTAATTATGAATTTGTAGGCTCTTTGGAAACATGGCCTTCATTGGTTTAAAGGTGGTAGGCACTTGGACCATGAATATCTTTGACTAAATATGGCCCCCACCATTTTTAGGTGTATTTACCTTATTTATCATGGGTGTAGTCTAATTTAAGGATAAGATCACCAACATTAAATGTGCAGACTTTAACACATTTGTTATGTTGTTTGGCAATGTGAGCCTTGTATTAGTGGTTGTGTTGAAAGGAAGAAAGATGATGTTCATCAAGAAGATCAAGGCCATGATGTCAAGCTTCACATAATTATTCACTGTTGATAATACGATGAAAATATATATGAAGAGAGGGAAGATAAACTTCTAAAGAAAGAACTAACTTAGAATCATAGACTAGAGAAAATGGAGTTACCCCAAAGGCAGTACATATGCTAGTCCAATAGGCCCAAAGTGTAGGGTAAAGATGAAGATGTCAATCTATGTGGGTTTCATAGATTGTCTTTTGGAGTATTTTTTTGAGAATTTTATTAGTGGCCTCAACTTGGCCATTACATTATAGATGATAAGGCATAGAAAATTTGTGATTAATCTTGAATTTATTGTAAAGTTGTTTAACATGTTTATTTTTGAAGTTCCCACTATTATCTAAAATGATGATACGGGGAACACCAAAGTGACAAATGATTTGAATAAGAATAAATTTATAAATGGTAGGACCGGTGACGTTAACAAGGAGCATGACTTCTACCCACTTTGTAAAATACTTAGTAGCAATGATGATACAAACATGCTCATATTGGGAGCGAGATAGTTTGCCAATGAGATCAAATCCCCATGTGGAAAATGGCCAAGGAGATTTGATAGTTTAAATTTTGGCTGAAGGTGAATGTATTAGATCATTGTGAAACTGACAAGGATTACACTTTTTAGCATAGTCAATTTCATCCTTTTCAAGAGTAGGCCAAAAGTAACCCATACATAGGAATTTATAGGATGTAACATGTCCACTATAGTGGCCATCAAAAATGTCCCCATGTGCTTATTCAAGAAGAGGAAGGACCTCATCTTGTATAATAAGATGGAGAAAGGTACCTTTAATTTTTTTCATAATAAAGGCTGTTGTGTTGAAATACATACTTGAAATCTTGTTTATGATGTGTGTCTTTTCACGAGAGTCTAAATTAGGAGGATAAATTTGATGTTATAGGAATTAAATAATGTCTTGGTACCATAGGCTTTGTTGAATGCTAATAGCCTCGATGTGATAGATAAGTAAATCTAGTGGTTGAGTAGAGGAAGAAGATTTTATTATTTGTATAAGAAAAGTAGGATCAGAAAGAACTTGATGCAAATGAAAGAGATATGCTAAAGAGGTAAGAGAATTAGTAATGGAATTTTGATCTCTAGGAATAGGCTCAATAGTGAAAGAGATGAAATCCTTAGCAAGATTGGTTGAAATTTGATGATATGTGATGAGGTTCTCACTTTTACATTGATAATCACCATAGAGTTGATGGAAAATAAATAGAGAATCACCTAAAGCATGAAGGTATGTAATTATAAATTGAGAGAATCTCTCATGCCTAAAATGAGAGCTTCATATTCAGCCATATTATTGGTGACATCATAGGTAAAGCGAAAAGCTAAAGGAATGATATTTCCAAGAGGACTTATGAGAATGCAACTTGTCGTAGCTCCTTGAATGCATTTAGCACCATCAAAGTGAAAGGTCCAAGTATCCTCATTCAAGTCAAAATTAATTTTAGAAAGCTCCCCAATAACTAATTTTGGTTTAGTAGTACTAGAGGGAGTAGTGGATTCATCAAGATTATTGGCTTCAAGATCGGTGGTAAAGCTATGGAAATAATCTTTGAGAGAAATAACTTGATCAAGATCTTAGATGTAAATTATATTATCATTTGTAATATTATCTTGAAAAAAAGAAGTGGCTAAAATGGGAGCTATGGCAAGTTGATTAGCTATGATTTTCCCTTTAACAAATTTTTGAGTGATGATGTGGAGATCAAATTTTGTAAGGAGGACCTTCCATTTACCAATTTTATCTCTAGTAAGAAATTATTTGGAGAAGAAATGATGAAGGGGGTCAAAATGAAAAATGACATCAATAGTTTCATAAAGCATATAGTGTCAAAGATTTTCAGATACAAAATAGATAACGAGGTAATTACTCTCAATTTTGGTATAATGTGTTTCATAATCGATGAGGCCTCAACTAATGTAGTAGATATCATACTTTCTTCTCATATATATATTGGGAAAGCATTGCCCTGACTGAAATAGGTGTGGAAGATGTATGTAGAATCAAAATTTTATCATTAGAAGGAGGATAAAGTATAGGTGGATGAAGCAATGACTCTTTCATATTATCAAAGTCTTTTTGACATGTATCCATCCATTCTAAATTAGTACCTTTCTTGAGAAGGGAATTGATAGAGTGAATTCAATATGCCATTTTTGGGATGAATCATCTAATTACCCCAAGTTTGCCTAAATTAGTATGAATGTTGGGAATAGAATGAGGAATAGGCATGTTGATGATAGCACTATTTTTGGCAAGGTCAACATAAATGTTGCAGAGAGAGATTAAATATTCTAACAATTTTATAGATGTGACTCCAAAGATACATTTGTAAGGATTAAGCTTATCTTTATATTTAAGGAGATGGTCAAAGATGATAGCGAGATCAGAAAGATCATTCTTATAATGTTTATATTTGGCAATAAGATCATCTAAATAGGTTTCAACAATTTTTTAAATGAGATCATGAAAGATGTGATTCATCACTCATTGGTAAGTGGCTTTGGAATTTTTGAGGCTGAAGGGAATTTTGACATGGAAATAAGTGCCCAATTATGTTGTAAAAGTAGTCTTATGTTGGTCTTTAGGAGTGATATGAATCTAATTGTGTTTTGAGAAGTCATCCAGAAGAGATAACATTTTGTAACTAGCCATGGAATCAATAATGGCATCTATTCAAGGTAAAGGGAATTTTTCCTTGGGACAAGCAAGATTAAGATTTTAAAAATCAATACAAATGCAAATGACCATAATGACCTTATTCTAAATAGGAACAATATTAGAAACCCATTCTGAATAATCCACTGGTTTGATAAATTTAGCATCAAGTAGTTTTATGATTTACTTATGACATAAAGTGGAAACTTCAAGTGGAAATTTTATTTGCTTTTGATGCACATGCTTGGCATCAAGATAAGTAATGGTGTTATGTACCATGATGCTAAGGTCAATGTCAAGCATGTCCTCGTAGGACCAAGTGAAAGCCTTATGATATTTATCAAAGAATAAGATAAAATTATCATGTTCAGTAGGTGAAATCCATGAGAGACAGTAATTGGTCATGGATAAGATGGTGTACCATATTCAATGCGAGTGGTTTTTTTGATAAGTGTAGTATTTCTATCTTCAAATTGCTATGCTATATTAGGTAAGGTAAAAATTGGATCTGTATTAGGATCAATGCTAGCAATGAAGTTGTTGAAGCAAGGAGTTTTAGTCTTAAAATTTCTAAGCTTATGATGTTTCTTAGGAAGTTGAGGTTCTTGGGAATAAATTAACTCAAGAATATCTTCATCAGTAGGTAAGGTAGGAAGAGGACCATAATATTCAACATCTACTTCAAGATCTATAATTTGATTGCCATGGTGATCATACTCACAATGTATCTGATGAACATCAGTTGCCTTGACATCTAATGTTAATTTTAGGAGTGGAAGTAGATGGATCAGAAAGGGTTGGAAGATTAGTGTTTTCAATTATGGGATAATGATTAGAGGTAATGATTGGATCTATAGATGGTAGAGGAGATGCAAAATTTTTTAGAGGTTTAGATGGTATGATTTGGTCTACCACCCAAGGAGTATCAATAAGAGGAGAATTAACAAGAGGCATATGACCCTCAAGATCTAAAGTATGATCCATACAAATGGTATAAACCTCTTGATTGAAAACATGAATCTGGGCTAAGATTCTCTGATAATGCTAGACATTCAAATCTCTAGATTGAGCTTGGGTCATTATATAGTTATCATTATATGTTGGAGAAATTGTACATGCTTGAGAATCAAGGGGAGTTTCAGAGGGTGAAATCTTGATATTACTGAATGTATGAGGAGACATGTGAGAGGATATTGAAATAATTTGGAAACTCCAAAATCATTGCAAATGAAGACATCTTTAGGTAAAGAAGGATCTTGAGTATTTCATGGAGGGGGAAAATCAATAATCTTATCAATAAGAGGAATAGTACAATCCCTAGGTAATAGAGAAGGAGGAAGCCATCATGAAATGTAGGGTGGTAACTTGGTAGTATTTAAAGTATTTTTCAAATCATTGAGATCATCATCATCAAAATCTATAAGAGTAACTTTTAAATAAAGATCCATGTTGATGAACTTGGGTAAAAGAGCACTATTGATCTTAGGAATGGTAGGAATATGATATTGTGATTTAGGATTAGGAAGTTGGATGTTCCATGGATTGGGATTAAATTCATACTTATACCATTTCCCATTATGTAAGAATTTAATACATTGAATACCAAAATAAGTAATGGTCCTCATTCGATGAGTCCATGGATGATGAAGGAGTATGTTATAAGATAAGGGAAGATCAAGGACTATAAGCTTGGTTTGAACAGTCTTAGGTCCAATGGTTAATGGAAGTCAAATACAAGCAAGTGGTTTTTGATTAGTCTTATCAAAACCATGACAAGTAAGATGGACTTTTTTGAGATGATCCTTGTTATAATTGGGTTGTTGGATGAGCCACAAAGATGTCACACTAATACCAAAACCTTCATCAACTAGAACTTTTTGGATAAGAGTGGTATTAATGGATAATTTTATAAAAAGTGGTGTATCATTAGCATGAAAAAGAATTTCATCATTGATAATGTCCTCATCAAGGAATTCAATAGAAGGTATAGAAAAAGGACACATAGTTTCAATGATATTTACGTTGGTAGGTTGAGAATCGATAGAAGGTGGTTCTACATCTATGGAGGATGGATCTTCAATTTCTTAAAGTTATTGCATAAGGAATTTATGATGATAAGGAGAAGAATGAACCAAATACATAAGTGTAATCTTACAAGGCATAAATTTGATCTCTTAAAAAAAGTTCCAATGAGACTTAGAAGAACCATCATGAGTTTTAGGGGGTAAATTGGACTTTGGAGGAATAGTTGAAGTTGGAGGATTGAAAGGAGGAGATGATTCCTCTTGGGTTTCCAAAGCAAGATTAGTAGTGGTAATATCTTTAATAAGTTGTTCGTCCAAAGATGGATTGTTAGGCTTGGTAACAAGATCTTTATGAGTCAAATTACAATGATAATTTACATTAACAGTATTGACATATTGAGAATTATTAAAATAGTTGTCATATTCAACATCAATGGCACAAACTTCCTTGACATTTGGTTGATTATTTAAAGAAGATTTTTGGTCATTTGAAGTAGAATATTTATAATTTTATCATTTTTGAAAAATGATAGTGTATTCTTGATGACAAGATTGATCATAGCTTCATGATTTAATGAATCACCAGGCATACAGGATAAAACATATTTGGTCATCCCTCTACAAGATTCCTGAGAATGCCCAATGTCAGCATGGAACCAAAAAAATATATTGGTGTCATACCACTTAGGAGGAGCATTGGGATAGATAAAAGGTTTTCAGGGCGATAAAAATTATTTCATTTGCTGAACCAAAAAAGGTGTATGAGAAGGCAAAGGAACATCGATTTTGGTGGCTCCTAGTTTGGTTTACAGAGTATTACTAGTGATAGAATTTGATGTTTGGAAATATCCTTTAAGAAGTTTAGGATTAGTTTTTAATTGATTCATAATAAATTTTTGATGTTTAGCTTGATCAAGAGCTTCATTAATTGTTTAAGAAGCAAAGGTTTGAACCTTATATTGAAGAGTGGGAGTTAAATATATGATAAATAATTTCAATAAGTTATCATAAATCATGTTATGGTTGTATTTATGGGCCAATGATTTCCATATTTTGATAAAATCATGAGTTGATTTGGTGGGAGATTGCTTAGAATTGATGAAGTGGCTAAGATAGTTTTTAGGAAGATCATTGTGTTGAAACTCTTTAACCAAAGGATTAACCAAATCTTCAAGTTTCCAAATATAATGTTAGAGAAGTTGATTATACCATTCTAATACATCGTCAGTGAAGTTTTTCACTAAGAGTTTAGTTATGATGAAGGTATTATTTTGGATCCACTCTTTGTAAAGGTTGCCAAAGGCTTTTAGAAATGAGGTAGGGTATTTAGTCCCATCATATTTGATAGTTGGAGATATGTTACCAATATCAATGGACACAGTGAAAGGAGATAAAGGCTCATTCTGAATGGTTTGAAGCATCTTACTATTCATTATGGGTTGAGGAATAACATTTCTTGAGGCATTTTGAAGAGGTGGAGGAATGAAATTGGGATTAGCTTTAAGATGCATAGTTGGAGGTTGATTAGACACATTGATTAAATGTTATTGAATTTGCATCATTTGGTTGGTATTAGAATTTTGCATGATGTTCATTTGTTGGATAACTTGGGCTAAAAGTTGAGTTGTATCAGGAGGTGGATTAGTGTTGGTAGGAGAACCACCCAAATTAGTATTAAGGTGAGGATTACTAGAAAAAGGATTACTAGTGGTAAAGTTAAGTCAATTTCTCCCATATTAGTTTGAAGATTTTGAAGATGAGAAGTTTCTTGGTAAGTATAGAAAGGATTAGATCCATCAACTTCATCGTGAGGTGTTATCTGCACCATATTGTAGTTCATGGATGAAGGATGAGGAGAGGTACCCCAAGAGTGATGGTGATTTTGGGAGGAAAAGGGAGGGAGAAATTAACATACCATATAGTACCTAAATGGATTTAAGCTATCCAAGAAGATTCTAATAGGAGACTTAATTATGACTAAATATAGATGAAAAGAATGCAATGAAGGAGAGATAGGGCACTAAATTAATAAACAAAGAAGGTAGAAAGTAGTATAGGGTCAACTAGGTCAACCTAGAATAAAAAATAGGACATGAAAATAGTACAGGGTTGACTGGGTTGATCCATTATAGTAGACATATATTGTAAAAGGAAAAATTAGGGTCTATAAATGGTACAGGGTCAATCCAGTATAATGAATAGAAGATGGAAAAAGGTATAAGGTCAATTGGGTCAACCTAGTATAGCAGATAGGGAAAATTAAGAAGCCTAAAATAGGTTGTGGAATGAAACAAAACAAGTTTTGAAAGTAATTTAAAAATAAATAAATAATCAATTAGATTAACATTGGCCAATCCAGTTGAAGCACACATCATAAAACCTTGCACCAACACTAGCTAATTCAAGTTTTTAAAATAGAAAATATAATTGAACAAAGATCAATCAATCAACTTGGATAGTAAAGAGATAACTAGTTGGTTAACATGAACATTTATTAGATTATTAAGATATGATTTTAAATGTGATGAGAAGCTGGCTATAAACAAGGAACTAAAATGACAATCTAAGGATGGTTTCAAGTAGTTTGGGCTAAAATGGATTGTAGTGGAAATGATACAAGATTGGTATTAGGGCCTATCCCTTCACTTCACACACCACAATGATAAAGGTGTCGAGTGCTTAGCCATAATATACCATTAACCTTGGTGATGAAATCCAAGTAGGTTGGCCTTGGGTAGATAAATGTTAAAATGCTTGTTTATATTTTTTGATTTGGCCATGTGTGCATAAAATAGAAAATAGTGAAACTAAATTATTAATTAAAAACCACCTAATTAAACTATGGGATCTATTCTAAGCATGTAAGCAATAAATAAAAAAAGGTGTGAACTAATTACTAGCATATAAGATTAATTCTAACTTTGAAACAAGGTACAATGTTGATATGGTCAATAGTGTATGCACAAAATATAAAATAGGTTAAATTTTATACTAAAAAATTAAGGTATAAAAATGAAAAGAGTTGGTAGATTTGACCTAGTTATCCAGATAACACATAAAACAAAGAATTGGGTCGGCAGGGTCGATCCAGTTGATTGTGCAAGGGTAGTTTTGAAGACTACAAATTATGAAAGGAAAGATGGTAAAGAAACAGATAGAGACAAAAAAGAACCTTGGTGGATCAAAGATGTAGATAATGAATATTTATGTTCAAGAACCTTGATTTATGCTTGTAAATTTTAATAACTAGGTTGATTAGGTCGATCAAGCTTTACAGAAACTTATTAATAAGTGCCTAAAATGTATAGGGTCAACCAGGTCAACCTAGTATGTTGAACCTAATCTTCAAAAATGTAAAGGGTCAATTGAGTTAACCTAATAGTTTGGATTAGATATCTGGAAATTTGAAAAACTATACTGGGTCAATAGGATTGATCTAGTATCTTGTACATGAAAACTTGTGCATAAAAGTTAGATACTAGGTCGATAGAGTCAATCCGGTATGGAAAATATAAGATAAAAATAATGATGAAATAATGAAAGAAATGAAATAAGATGAAAAAATTCTATAAGGGTTACTTCACATCAGGTTCACAAGATTGTATGCAATTAGAAATACATCATGTCTATAAATCAATCCTGACTGGGAGAAGATAAAGCATACCTACACTTCTAATTGGGAATACATTTGTTAAGTAGGATCATGACCAATATGGGGATCTGCTAGACTAGATTAGGGGATCACTTGTCACAATACACCATGTTAGGAAGGGTTATAAAGCTTGTAGTCTAACACAATCATGAAACAACCCTAAAATATTCATAGGTTTAATGTTCACTCTATTATAGTAGATAAGAAAGTAAATCTAATATAGTGCACACCAAAGCTTGTGGCACAACATGAAGGGCTAGTAAGTAATAAAAACATGTATAAGAGAATCTTAATTAATCTAAGTATGAGTAAGACCCTAATATATGGAATATGAAGAGTAAAATTATCCAATCCAATACTTATGCTTCTTCTATCTACTGAAAAAAGGAGAACAAAGTTAGAATATACTTACCTGAATGTGAACCCATCAAGACTCAATTTATCCCTTGGTGAAAGGTGCTTCAAAAAATGTTATTTTGGTTTATAAGGATAACTAAGAAAGCTTAAATCATCCAAAACTTATCCACAAGACTAGATTCTCCAAGTAGAAACCCTAAGCTAAGACTCTTCAAGTAGAATGGTGGAAGAGAAGACTGTAAAGAGGCATGAGAAAATAATAACTCTTGCTTTCATATTGAAATAATGACTAAATTATATTGTATTTATAGGTGGATCTCACCCTAAATCCTTCCAAATATGTCAGTTGTATGGGGTCAACCTAGTTGACCCTATATGTTTTTGGGAGAAAAATCACTGGGTCTAGAACTAGGTCAATCGAAAGGCTCACAAATCTCCAAGTGAAAAATACCCAAAATAGTTTAGGGTTGACCTAGTCAACCCTATATAGTAATCAGAGGCTAGAAACTATACAAGGTCAATGTAGTGGACCTAGTAGAGTCAACTGGTGAAAGGGGATTAAGGTGAGGAAAAGAGGGATGGAAAGAGAAAAAAGATTGAAGGAGTGTGCAAGGGAGGATTAATAGATTAGGCAATGGTTCTAAGAGTTGGTTAGATTGGTAATAATTTCTCAATAAGGGACAAAAATATTGTGAAGCACCAAATGTTTTCCCACCCCTTTCCTAGTGCACCCCTTAGGGTGTGTACTTAGAGAGATTGAGTCTTGACGGGTTCCTATAAGATGTAAAGCATCAATATTTGATAAAAGTTGAAAATATTATGTGTATACACCTTGCACATGCTCAAATCACCATACTCATCCCTGAAGATCTCTAGTCATGCCAAAACTAAAGATCAACCAAACCAACTTCAAGCATACTAGGACAAGTACATTACGCACTTTGTCATTATCACTTAGGCTATCAAATCACTTCATCCACTCACCAAGACACCTCCATGAAATCATTGACAACTCTCCAAAAAGAGGCTACAATTATTATTTCTTTTGGGATCGATCCCTAAGATCAACCATGAAATCATGGAAATAATATTTAAGGGAAATATATTGATTAGTGTCATTAATCAAGAGGACATTCTCATATGGAAGAGTATCCTGAAGGTTTAGTTAAGATGTTATAGATGGGGTAGCATATTGATCGATGATCACTTGGACTTATATTTATTTTTGAGTAATAATCCCAAGGTCTAATTCCATCAATATTACAATCCACTTGTCTATTCAATCTCAAGGTAAGAAATATTTAGAAAAGAAATGGTAGAGGGGGCTGAATGAATGATAAAATAGGTGGTCTGATAAAGATAGTAATGCTGATTTTTTTCAACATAAAATTAGATTATGAGGTAGTCATGTTCCATCTTAGTTTAGTGGGTATCATATTCTATCAAAGCACATCTAATGTAGTAAATAAAATATTACTTACCAAAATCATCTTATTATGCAAGAATTGACCAAATAGAGATAGTGGTAAGTGATATGCATAAGATGAGAGGGATATTATTTTAAGGTGGTCATAAAGTAAGATGATGAACTAGGGATTTATTCATGTTATCAAAGGCTTTTTGACAAGCATTGGTCTACTCAAGCTTAACATCTTTCTTGAGAAGGGAGTTTACTGTATATGTAAGGTAAGCAAACTCAGGAATAAATATGTGGATATCCTCAAGTTTACAAAGATAGGTGTGTATATTGGGAATGGATAAGGTATAGGTATGTAAAGAATGATCTTATAAATATCCATGCCAATCCCTTGTATTAAGACCAAGAATCCTTGATGTTTTTTAGAGGTAACACTAAAGACACACTTATTAGGATTAATCTTAACTTTATATTTAATAAGGCATTAAAAGATGATAGCTAAGTCATGAAAATTATTTTCATGATGTTTGGATTTGGATATAAGGTTATCCACATATGTTTCAACTATTTTGTAAATGATATCATGAAATATGTAGGTCATTTCAAATTGGTAAGTTTCCTTGACATTTTTAATACCAAAGGGCATTTTAACATAATAATATGTACCCCAATTAGTTATAAATGTAGTCTTATGCTGATCCTTATGGGTAATATGAATATGCTTGTACATAAAAAAAATTCCATTATGGAAAACATCTCATCATTGGCCATGGAATCAATAATCTCATCTATGGAGGATAGAGGAAAATTATCCCTAGGGCACGCTTCAAGAAGATTATGAAAGTCAATACAAATTAAAATGACCATAATGGATTTCTTATAAATGGTTAGTATGGTGGATATCTATTAAGAGTAATATATATGTTTAATAGACTTATAAAAATGGAGTTTAATGAATTATTTATGATAAAGGGTATGAAAATTGGGAGGGAACTTCCATTAGTTTTGGCAAACATGTTTCACATTCAGATAGGTAAATATGTTAAGGAAAATAATATTAGGGTTAATATTGGGCATATCCTCATATGAATAGGCAAAATCTTGATGATGTTTTCAAAAATTAATTAAATTTGTCCTTCTCATAAGGGTGGAGGTCCTTAGAGATAAGGATTGATTGATGATTTTTGTATGTACCAAATTGTTGCTTCAATTTCTTAGATAAGCATTGCATTTCAATATTGTAAATAAAATGTTGATAGAGGAATCTTGGAGAGTGGATCAAGATTAAGATAAATATTAGTACCAAATATATTTAAACAAGGAGAAGTGTTCTCAAAGTGGACAAGATTGTGATGTTGATGTGAAAGTTGAGGATGTCTTACATGTATGAGTTATAAAATGGATTCATCATTAGGAAGCATAGGTGATGGGATATAAAATTAAACAACAACCCGAAAGATCTATGATTTTATTACATTTTATATAAAATTTTGAGTGGATCTATCTCATGAAAATGACTTTGGCATCTAGAGTAATTTTGGGATCTTAGAGTAATGTGTTTGAATCTTGATGGACAATATCAGGTTATTTGATACAATTTGGTAAAATATAACTAAGTTAAATTTATATTGAGCTAATTGATACAATTGGTGGATAATGGTATGGATTTGAATGGCCAATATAGTTGAGTGAAGTAGAAGTATAAAGTTAAATACATTTAGAATCATAAGCAAGAATAATTAATAATATATTGACATTATTTGGATTGGATTCAATACAATTTTAATAATTAGGGGATGATAATATAAATATATTAACAATCAATTTTGGTTGGCTAGTATAGTTGGAAGACAATATATGAATTGTATCAACAATTTTTAGTGAATGTTGGTTAGTAAAGTTGGTAGACAAAATATGAACTACATTGGCACTTTGTAGTGAATGATGACCAATACAATTAAAAACATATAGATGAATATAAACCATATTAGGTCAATCAATACAATCATAAGGAAACTTTCTAAACTATATCTAACTGGTCAATATATTTAAATTTTTTGGGAAATTTATAAATATGCTAAAAAACCCATAGAGTGTTTGAATATGGTGGGTTGATTGGGGGGAACATACCCTTCAAGTTTAAACTTATCCTCTTCATCACTGTAATTAGAATGACAAATGGGGACTAAATGCACATCTCAATTAAAGACATAGACCTAAGAAAGATATTTATAGAAATGAATCACATCCAAATTCCTTTATTGAGCTTGGGAGAAGATGTAATCAACATAATATGATGGGAAAATAATATAAGTGTGTGTAAGATATTGATAAATTTCATCAAAATTTGTTGATGGGTTGTTTGGTACACCAACTTAGGAGGGAAGGAGACCACCCAACCTCTTTTGAAAAGAGATCCAAAAATCTCCCCATGATCTATATATACTAATTCTTGGTGGACTAGATCACTTAGCTCATCAATGTAAAATATTACATATAATGGGTCTTTGTTGGTTATAATTTTGAAAGTTTTAATAGTATTTTGGTCCTTAAAGACATTAGAGGAAAAATCTAGTTTTGTTTCTTATTTATGTACGTTTTGAATAGATGCTAAAATTAATAACATATGCATACATTTGTATAATAAATCAATGGATTACAAGAAATAATAAAATAAACTAGCATTTTAAACATGCCCATGTGAATAAAAATCAATTTTTGAGGGTTTCAACTTGAAATGGAAATAACTAATTTAAGTGTGTTCATTCCATTGAATTCAATAATTGAACAATGCAGTAACAAAAAATAGATAAAATAACTTGCAATCAAGATAAGCATGTAAATCAAATGAATTTAAACCCTATATTTAACCATTTGTAAAAAAATAACAAAAGATATGGAAAGATAAAAGAAAAGCATGTGATATTGGAGACAAATTTGATCCACTTGATGTAAAAGAACCTAGAAAACCAATCCTTGGCATAGCCAAAATTCATAGAACCAAGTAAAAAGAAGGTGTAAGAGTTTGAGGAGAGAGAAAATTAAATAATAAACACAAATCTACCATATTTCATGAATGGGAAATGAAAATATTCTTCCACAACTTCAATTAAAATCCATAGATCCACTTGAGTATCATAATAATAGAGTTAATTACAATAGACTAAGCCCAAATTTTACTAGAATAATAATAGGGTAGCAAAATGGGAGAGAGAAATTACACAAAAATAAAAAAAAGGACGATTGACTTATTATATATCCAAATAGGAATGAAAAATCCAACACTTGTAATGGCTCCAAAGGGCCAATATATAGACGAAAAAAGATCCATGGGGAAATGTTTTCCCACCAAAACGTAGTTGGGAACTATTAATGCAGTCACCAAACCACTATCTAAAAAATACATGGTAGAGTCACCTATTCAATAGTTCAAATGGTTTGAAAATACCACACCCAAGGCAAACATTATGGCTAAAAACCCATTTTAAGCTCCAAAATAGGCCTTGTAGACCTAATCAAGTTTTCTAGGAATAACAAGTCTTTTTCAATTTTAGTTTTAAATTTTTTTGAAATGTCAATTCTAATTAGGATTCATAATCTTGATTAGTATTAAGATATGAATTTAAGGACATTTAATACCTAGTCGATGTTTTGATGTCTGATAATATCTAGGATGGAAATATGGGGGTCCCTAAGACCTATTCAGGCTTGGAACCCCTGAATAGGTCTACAATGATTATAGGGAAGTTTCACGTTATAATCAGGCCAAAATTCCTATATGTAATTATGATCAAAGTTTTGAGGGATTGTAGACCTAGTCAAGTCTCTGGGTTTAATTATCACTATGTTTTTCAAGGCCCTAAGGTTTAGACCCAATTGAAATTTTATTTCATGGTTAGGTTTGTGGGGAATGCTTTATTCTCCTTGATACTTAGTCAGGGAAAATCCATTGACTAATGGTGTGACAACCCCATACACCTTTTTTTAGACCTACTTGGGGTTTTATCCCTGCCTAACACTACAACATGTACCTTATCCTCCTCATGACCTAATCAAGGTTTAAAACCTTGATTACAACTATGAGACCCTCATAAAAAAAACACCCATAGTCAAGTTTTAAAAGCCTAACTACAACTAATATTACCCCTCAAAACCCCCTAATACCTAATAATGGTAAGAGTTATAATTATAAAAGGATTACAACTTCAACCCCTCCATAGACATATTCAGGATTTAGAAGCCTAATTAGGTCTACATGAGATAATGGATCAAAACATAGACCTAGTTAGAAAAAAACATTGACTCAAAAGACCTAATTAGGAATTGAGACCCTGATTAGGTATACCAAATTAGATTTTCAAAAACCACCTAAAATAGACCTAATTGGATAAAATGATAATTTTTTTAAAAATATGCCTTAGTGTCAAATAAGGGTTAAAAAGTTATTTGCAGACCAAATGCTTAATATGATACTTTATTGCATGAACTTGGTCACCCCGAAGGGAGGTTTTGTAAGCCAAAATGACATGAAAATCAATATGACCCCTAGGGGAGACCAAGGAGAGCTAATCAAGACAAAATTCAAATGTAAATTGGAAGGTCTAAACTCCACCTAGGAACTAAGTGTCTTATATGAAAATTTATTACACAAACATGGTATACCCAATGGTGATGGTTGTAGGACCCAGTTCAACACACAAATAGGTAAAAAATACTAACAGAACTAGAGAATGTTGAGGCCAATAACCTATGATAATATATGGAAGTGAAGTAACAAGAAAAAAGAGGTTCCCTAATTAATAAATAATTAAGGCATGTTTTATGAACAATAAAAAATGATGACTATGCTATAAAATACTCTTGAGTATTTTGGAATGAAATAAATGTGTCTAAAAATATATAATATCTAACCAAGACAACATGTGGAACATGAATAGATTAGAGAGAGGATAATATGAGAATGGATAAGAGACCATATGACCATATCATTTACCTAGTGTGTGTAAATGAGTTAATTATATCTTCTTAGAACCTACAAGGAATAACTACTACTAATCCAACCATTAGCCTCATGAATCCTACCTTGATAATTATTACCTATACATTCCTCTAATACTAGCTAGACATTGATAACCCCAATGGATTTGCCTCTAATCTTGTTCTTGGCCTTGATATACTACTAGTCAAGCATTTATATCCCTAGTAGAGGTTTCCTAAATCATCCATGAATTGAGGTTTTTGGAAATTAATTTTTATTTTGCTTCTTTTTTTTATCTTGTATTTTTAGAATCTCAGTTCTACGTTGGGGACCATTATGTCAGGAAAAATGAATAATTATATTTTTTTCACCCTATATCTTCACTACAATATGTTGATCCAAGTAAACCTAGAAACCAATTAGATGTGATTTTTATGCTTGGTTTCAAGAGAATGTTTTCATTAACCAAATAGTTTATTCATACTTATCCAAACACAAACATTTTCAATGATCAAGATTAAATTAGGAGCAATTTAACAAGATGTATTCAATTAAAAACTTTGATTTGTATATGAACTATTGTAAACTTTTATATGTTTACAATAGTTTTTTTTTTAAAACTAACTAATAGGTTTTAGCTAACCTGAACAAATAAAGCAAAATAAATAACTAATTATGAATTTGGATCATAAATAATCTAACAAATTACATCTTGATCCAAAGGGGTATAGAGGATGATAGAACTAGAGTAATGATTTTAAAATCATTAAAAAAAATCTAGAGCAACTCAACTAGTATACTACACCTCCTGGTACTAATAAAAATGATGTCACTTTATAAAATATACCACACTATGATTTATGGCATAAATTTTTGATGAACTTGATCAAATCTTGCTCATCTCCTATGATCACCCATATTGTACTATAGTGAAACATGATCAAATCTTATCTAACTACATTAATTTGCATATGGCTCCACACATAATCTCATCCAAGTGGCCAACCTATACTATGTATGTCACATCTCCCTAATGTCCAATAAATTTTGATAACCTTTGCTCAACACTGAAGGTGCTAATAACCACTATCAGCTCATACTATCACTAATAACTGATTGAATATCAACCAATGTTGTATATTCTCCCCTATTAGGTTAAAGGTGAGAAGTTGTGTAACAAGATAAAAAATAAAACAATCATGTTTGCTCCATGTCATGAATACCAAGTATAGAAATCTAAAAATGGAAGAAATTAAGAAACAAAGCCAAAAATTGCTAATACTATAGATCCCAGTTTTGAGCCTAATATCTTAGACAAAATGAGTTAATCAGTGATCACTCAAAAATGTTGTTAGGTCTATTTAGACCATAAACCTTAGCCATATAGGATACCTCTTGATCAAAATAAGTGTTAGAATAACCTGAATAGATGGAATAACCATAAGATCTACCAATAGAATGACCCACATAATTAGCTTCAACTCTCTTTATATTTATAGAATAGGGTCATCGAGAAGGTCAAACATCTATAAGATGTATAATACTACCAAATTTGAAACACCTAGGCTCTTTCCTATTTTGGTGAGATCTAGAAAATGCTCAATGAATGGAAGAGCCACTAAAGTGAGAAGAGTTCTTATGGTGATGTTTACATTTTGAAGATCTTGGAGAGTGTTAGTGAGAATGATATGGATACTATCTATAATGACATGGAGAGTGTCTTAGAGATTATTTTAGATAATTATTTTGAAACTACCTCTATACATGATAATCTTTGTGATGATACCTAGCCTTTGTATAGTGGGATTATTCAATAGTTTGACTCTTATTCTTTACAAACTATTGCTCATGTTGAGTTAACAACTCACAAATAGAGTCAAATGTTTCACCATTGAGCTTATCACTAAGCTATAATATTTTGAAAAAAATAGTGTAAGAAGAGTAGAGATAATTCATAGTTATGGATATGAGCATGCCATCATCAATTTTATCACATTTAGTATAATACTATTATTTCAAGAGGTTTCATGTGAGAGAGATATTTAGATACATATTTTTCAGTACTAATCTTATTATTAATCAACTTCATTAAAATATCAATCTTTTTATAGTTAAGTTATTTGTCATGGATATCTTTTGACACTTTACATGCTTTCTATGTGCCAGTTTTAATATGAATAATCTCCTATGTAGTGTAGGTTGATTTTAGTAGTGCGAATACATGTTTATCATGTTTTTAGTATTCAACCAATTTGGTTGTCTTAGTGGGTAGTGTGGTTTCATTTTTTGTTATTTCCCACACATCAATAAAAAGGAGTGTGTGTTACAGGTGTATGCTCTATTCCTTGTATTTTTAGGTGTTCATTCGACCACTTTTAGAGATAAAACTTATAATTTTATCCATGATGCTAAAAAAAATGATCAAGTTGAGAAAGGGATTGTTATTTTAATTTTACCTTTACCCATAAAATAACTTCTGATTATAAAGACAATGGGATTTGTCAAAAGAACACCTTATATCACCTTGTACACCCTTATATCACCATTATAACTTTGATATAACTTATTTTTAAAAAAAAAATTGAGAAAAATATAACCAAAGGATTTTGAATACTTTAACCTCCTTGTTTTTAACCAATTAAAACTAATTGAATATCTAACTTGCCTTCAACAAACTTGAATTTGAAAAGCAAGATATTCAATATATCTTTGAGTTTAGCAAATGCAAAGAAAATTAAAAAAAATACATTGAATTCAATGAGCATTGAATAATTTTAAAAAAAATAAAAGTGATATATATGTTACAAATCAATAAGTATTGAAGAAGCTTAGGCAAAGATAAAATATCTAGTGGCAAGAATAGAAGTGTATATCACAGCCTGGTCTCCTCATAAATAAGGCCACTTATACACTTTACTCCCCCTCACCAAAAAAATCTTCTTATTATAGACTTAGATGCTAGCCACTTTACTACTCCTCACTAGGAAAGACACCTAATTGTAGACTTGGATGTTTTACTAGATACACTTTCCTTTATGTGATCAACTTGGTTCTTCACATTGCCATTTTATGGTCAATTGTTCTAGTTCTCTAGTAGCCACCATTGTTTACTTCATTACATAGGACCTTCAAGTGTCATAAAAATATGTTTTCTTTAATACTCCTTTGATTTATTATTGTGGATCTGATACCACTAATGAGGATTGAATCAAGAAGAATTTAACAAGATGTATTCAATAAAAAAATCAATTTTTACATTAACTATTGTAAAAATTTATAGTTCTACAATAGTTAGATTTTAAAATTAACTAACATGTTTCAACTAACCCAAATAATGAAAACAAAAGAAAATTAATTATGAATTTGGACGATAAATAATTCAACATTAAAAACATAGACAACAACTTAAACCTTCAAAGCCAACTTAGAAAAATAATATAATGCTACAGACTTATTAAAGTGCTTATGCACTAGAGTGCCATTTGTGTCACTTACCTATAAGTCTTTTTCATTCTTCATTCACTGTTAAGCAAGAAACCCACAAGGAAAAAATAAGTTGGACAAAAAATAAACAAACAACGAGGCCAAAATGATAACATAAAAAAATAAAACAAGTAGATAAACCTAAACTAACAATGAATTTTGGAAAGGAAAACAAAAAACAAAAGTAATAAAGTAAAAATAAGGTTTTTATAGGGATTTGTTAGGTAAATACATGTCTGGAATAAATAATTTTAAGGAAATGCCTAATGATAGATAATAATACATCCTCACTAGTTAGACACCTGAGACAAAATGTATTCATATTCGATATTTTGAGAAGGTTGGTAGAGATCCTACCAAGTTATACTATGTACTTACGTCTATGTTTCCCTTTTTGTCCATGAAAACTATCCCAAAGGGTCCTATTTATGATGCTTTCATACAGATTAAGGAATTTTTAAGAATTAAATTTAATAATGTACTTATGTTTAATTTGAAAAAGACATGGGATTGAGTTTGAAAAATAACTCTCACCATATATTAAGTTGTGATGAGGGATATAGGTGGGTATCATATATTAAGTTGAGAAATATATATATATATATATATATATATATATATATATATATATATATATATATACGATGAGGGATATAAGTGGGTATCAACACTACTAGAGAAATATATATACTTAACTTGGTAGAGATATGTTCTTTGTGGTAGCCCATCAATGAATCAATTATTTTTTGCTTCTTAAGTGATATGGATGTTGTGGTGACATCTATTAGTCTAAAATTATGACTCACTTAAACACAATTAGGAATTAACTAATCTAAATGAATAAAAGAAGTCAATAGCTCATGGGATAAAGAATCCACTTATTTTTAGGACCTATTGGTGATCCAAGGGTAAAAACACTCCAAATGATATAGCATGGGTAGGTTGTAATTATTTCCACTAAAGGTTCAATTGTTTTTCTCAAAATATTTATATTTTCACGATTGGTTTCTTTTATAAATGGGTTATTTTCAATATAATGGGTAAGACTTTCCTTATTACAAAAATATAAAAGGGAGAGAAAAGTAGGGTATAAAAGAGACAAATCCATTGATTAGTAAATGTCTTCTAATACTCATTAATTAAATTAGTGGTGGTTTTAATAAAATCATTGGGCATTAAGTCTAGCTAATCCACAAACTAGAATACCACAATGAGCAAGACTCGAGAAAAAATATGTGAATAGGGTATGTGCACAAATTTGGGGGATAATTCTGTGGACATACCCAATAATGTGTATGTGTTATTACATAACACATATGCATTTTTGGTATAAAGAACACATGTGTTCCTTTACCAATATGAATTCATACACATTATAGGAATGTATAATGTATACACATTATAGGTATAAATAATGCATGTGTTCCTTTACCAATATGAATGCATACACATTATAGGAACGTGTACGTGTTACCTAAACATAAAAACAAAACAAAAACTGAATCAAGATCATTTCATTTCTTCTTATTTTGAATTCACATTTTCTCCTTCAGCTCATGTTTTTCCCTCCAGATCACATGAAAATCATTTTTTTTCTTCCACATTCATGATATCAATGATGTCATCTCAAAGAAGAGGTAAGTTTTGTATTTTAATTCAATTTTTGTGATTTTATATGAATTTTTTTCATAGTTTGATTTGTAATTTTTCTCTAATAGGTCGGCATGCTTTGCCTAACCCTCTGCCTAATTCTCCATCCAACCCTCCACCCAACCCTACTAACCCTCATCCTAAGCCTCCACCCAACCATCTGCGTAACCCTCTTATAGTTCCACTAAATCCCCTAGGTAGTTAGGAGGATATAAATACTCACATAGTGGAGAATAAATTTTAAATTGAGAAGATAATTAAGAAAATGATAGATCCCACTTCCATGAACACCCACTGCACCTATTTGGCCAATACCCTAGAGTTAGTATTAAGTCAAGTTGACTCAATAAAATTTCAAATTGATAGATGGAGATTATATAGAGATAGTTTTAGGGCTTACTATGCTAAAAAATTATTAGCATATGAGGTGAATAAGAAAGAAATAAAAATAAATAATTTTGTGTCTTATTTATTGACCCAACCACCAATGCATAATTTCTTGTAATAACCAAATGTTTCACAATCCATTGATACCAACACAATTTGATTAAAGCCAATTTTTGGGAATGATGGTGGATGGTGTTTGACTATCCAGCTTGTAATAACCATGAGTTCCCTTTGTACTTTTTGTGGAAACTCTACCATGAGTTTTTATTCAATGAAATTCTAAACTGTTTTGACTATGGTGAGTTTCAAGGCCAAGGGAAAGGTTCTACGTAGGATCGACTAGGTAAATGTTGTGCACTTAATTAGCCTGCAAGGATCCCTACTAAAAATCCACTTCATCTAGATATTCCCTCTATGTTAAAGGAGGTTATGGAGATAGACACTTTTCATGTGCTTAGTGCACTTATTGATACACTTGTTCATCATACGAGTAGGATTTCATAAACATATGCTCATGATACTTCACCTAAGAGTCATACCCAACCCTGCCCATTTAAATCTGGTGGTGCTATACACACTAGACCTTTAGATGATGATGGTGGTGATTTAGGGGGTTTGGAGGATATGGTCTTGAATGATGAGTTGTTGGCACACACATTTGGTTTGGATACGTTGGGACTCTCTACACATGTGCATGTATCTTTTATATAAATTTCATGTTAAATTTTTTAGTTATATTTACAAATTAAAAATGTAAAAATTAATTTACACATTTAAATTGAATAATATATTTGTATTTTTTTAATGTTCCAAGAGGAGATGTTGCCTTTGACATCGTAATTTCAATTTATTGAGCTAGGTAGTGGACCAACCACTAGTACATCTATCTGTGTCAGTATGACACCATATACATATATAGAGGTAACTTTTCAAGTGAATATTATATACTCTAGATGTACATTCATACATCTTAATTTCATAATTGGTATATTTTGTGTAAGAAAATATAAAATGCCAAACATAATTTTGTTGGAATTTCTATTGTTTGATGTATTAACATGGATTGGTGTAGTGTTAGAAACTTATCCTCCACCTCAATTTATTTTATTTTTAAATTACGTTTTAAAAAACCAAAATAGTGAGTTGAACACTTGCTTGATATCCCATTATATGTAGTTCCCATAGTAGGTCGATCCTAATCAGTAGGATTAGATGTATATTTATATATAGAATTCAATTTATAAAATTTGTTTGGTGCAATAAATTTATATCAATCCAAATTGAGCATAACATGTCTTCATCAATATGCAAACCACTCATTTCTTTTAAATACTAGCCTCATAGCCAACCATTTGATTCCTTGTTATCCTAATCACATATAGCAGTTCAATATCTATGATCAATATCCAAAATGGTCATATCTAAGAATTCAATTCCTATCAATTCCAATCAAGTGTAATGATTTCATCTCTATCTATGGAGTTATAAATTTAGATGGCATATCCTCTTGATCCCATTATACCTAGTCAGTTCCAATTCCCAACTAGACTCTAAATATTTGTTTACATAAAAAGGCAAGTCAATCCCACTTGAAGATAGACCCTTAATACTGATGGGGAATAGTGGGTTGATTTATCCACATATCTATCTCACTCCTAGAATATTCATAATCTTTATATTTATTTATAATTTACTTGATCCCATTTTTATAATGTTAAAACTTCTTATGTTTCATAGGCTCTCAATCAAAAGTAGTTAGTTTGGATTGATAGGAGCTCAATCCTAATTTGGGATAGTAATTTGATCCCATTTGATAAGAGATAGTATGCCCCTCTCTTTTAGTATAGATATATAGATTATTCCATTAAATTCCATTGGTTTTTCGGGAGAGTGTTGACTATAAACTATAGCCTATATGTATATGGCATAGGCATTCTGACCATATACAAATAGGGAACCTCAACCCCATATAGATAGATGGGGTCAAGTAGTTTGTTACCACCACTTAATTACAGGGCTGAAATACCTTCTATATATAGCTAGGGGATAGGTCCTATCTATATCCATGCACTTTTGGCACTCGAGTGACATACTAAATCTATAAGACTATAACACCTTTCATTAGGAAAGTCCCCTTAAAATTAATATCAAGTGTCAACAAGACTATAACACCCTTTGTTGACCTCAACATACGTACACTATATAAATATATACCTTCCCTTAAAAAATTGAGTTCAATTTAAGGGTAGATAGTCAACCTAATGTCACCTATAGGGCAACCAAAATTACGCACTTGCAAAGAAGACTATCCATCACTCTTATCTCTACAATATTCAATTATATTTTTTGTATGTCTATTTATATTTTGATGAGGCCTATTTTATAAGCTTTTAGACACTCTTAAAAGGCTTGTATATATGTACCACATAAAAACAACCTATCACTTTAGGTGTTTTAACCTGATTAAAACTCTGTTTATAAACTTCTCAACAAACACCTATACAAGGTACTTGTCTTATCACAATGACTATTTATAATGGATTTTTGATCACACCAATACTAATTTGGCCTAAAAATTAATTAATATATATAAGAAAAGTATTTAAGGTGTTAAAATGATCAAAATTTTAAAATAAATAAACTTAAACACCATAGCTCATAGGACTGTCCTCAACTATACAAAGTCACTGCCTTAAGACAATTAGGCTAATGATCTTGATCAGGTCAAAATCTAAAATACACCTCAGTAAAGCTATATAAGCATAAAAATTGTGTATATAGGTGTATCAAGGATGTTTCAACACCTAACTTACATTCAATGACTCAATTTCACAAAATTCACTCATAAATCCTCCCTCATTGTCTTGATTTTCTCCCTCATAAAACTGACATTTCTTGCCTTCAGTTTGGTGTTACAAGTCACATGTTACACATATCCACTTGTCAAATTCATGCTTCCCATTACCTTATTATATTTTTTCATATCTTATGCAAGAAAAAGTATTTAATAAACTTGTTTAATCAATGAATTGCCCAAGTTATTAATTATTAAGTGGTTTGTTCAATTGATGACTAGGGTGGACACTCCTCCATCATTGCGAGTGGAGATAGAATCGAGCATTGCTACTATAGTTTCATTTGCATAGGAACTCACTAAGGTATGTATATTCACTTATAATTTTTAATTGTAATTTAATATTTTTATTCTAATAATTTTACTATATACCTAGGCAAATATAACTTATATGCACGAATGTATTATGTATGTAGGGTTGTCATATGAAATTTGATAGTCTGATTCAGATGACTACTATGGCAACTCCTCATGTCTCTTCATCATTTGACATGCCTATTTGTGTAGCTAAACTTGGCACTAACCCAGTCAAGCACCAATGTCAAATTGAGAAGGACCATGAGATTGTGGTAAGTGTATGTTTAAATGATTTTTTTTTATTATAGTTTAAAATGAGTTTCTTAACTTGGTTTCATGTATACTTGTTAATTTTATAATAATTTATATATTTTAATAGGTTTGGTTGTAAGAAATCTATGAGCATCGTATCCAAATTCAAACTTTGGAGCTATCCAAGGCATTTGGGATATCTCCATCTACAAGCAAAGCATCTCAGGGAGAGTCTTCTTCGAAGAAGGCAAAGAGAGGGAGACCATTTGATGATTAGGATGTTGTAGATGATGTACTTTTTTGAATACCTATATGGAAATATATACATTTTTGGCATTGTACATGCAAATATGATGTATTCACCTAGCATTAGATATTATTTTGTTAGACATGATGTAATTTTTTGTATGCTTATATGGTAATGCATGTATTATTGACATTGTATGCCTATATATGTAATTCGTACATGGCATTCTTATTTTATACATGAATATTTAAGAAAAATAATGAAACAAATCTTGTTTGAATCACTTGTGTTCATATTATTATGAATGATTGGTTTTGAAGTATTCTTAAGGATTAAAAATGTTAAGAGATTGAGAATAACTTGTTAGGATAATATTGTAAACCAGATCGGTATGATAGATCTTATAGTTAGAAAGATTGACATTTATTTTTCTTCAAAGGATTTGTTTCTATAAGAATGAAAATGAAAAAATAATTAAGCGGTGTTAAACCTATCTTTTTGTTGATTGAATTCTATATTGGTGATTGAATCAATCTTAGATTGGTAGTTGTTAGACACCTAGTCACTTATGTTGGTTTCGAATCTTGTACATGGAGTGGGAGTAAGGGAAACAAACCCTTATAAGAAATAAATAATATCAGTTATTACATTTGAATTATGTTAGTATGATGATGCATAGGTATGGATTATAAGTATAAAAAAACATAATTATATGGTTATAAACCTAACTGATCACATTCACTTGCTATGGTTTGACATAAATCTTCTTTCACAAGCTAACTCCTCTTTTGACTCTTTGGGCTGAATATCTTCTTACACTTAGTAATTATTCCTTGTAATCTTAGTAGAACCTCCTTGATGGCATTGACCTCTATATATAAATTCATAACTCATTTTTTACCTCATTCTGTTCATCTCATTCACAAACTTCCTCTCAATTTATTTCTAGTTTCTTACTAGTCACCTTCTTTGGGTCTCAAGGACAAATATTGGTTCTGTTTCAAGAGATTAACCCATTTTCACATATTTTATTAGATAATAATAACATACCTGGTATAACCCCCTTAAATTAATCAAACAATCTTTGACTCTCATTCCACACCTTATGGACACAATGCTCTTTCAAGGCTTATAGACTTTTTTATTGTATTTTGCCTTGTAAAACAAATTGTGATTAATCAGGAGATTATAAGGGAATTTATATATACCCTCTATCCTTTTACATGTCTATTTAAAATTTCATATCCCAAATCCACCTCTAACTATCACTTCATTAGCCTACCCTCATTTAGGCCTAATTAGCCCTATTTCAAACCCTTAGTTCTAGAATCCATACACAACTGTAAAATCTCAAGTTAAAACCTTTTGATTCACTTTGTACATGTATAGGGGATAAATATTAAAAAAATTCATTAAATTCACATTCTTGAATCTCTCAAAAATTCCCAAATCCTAATCTAGGGTTTCCCATGCCTTGTACATATCTGAGGGCCTAAAGAATTCCATATATTGAGACCCAAAACATTACAAAGGACCAAATTAACTTTACCTTATATAACTCATCCAATCATTTTAAATCTATTATGAACCATCTATTTAAGTGGTCTAGCTTGATTTATGTGAGACTATGCATTCTTTTGTAGACTATGCAGGGTATATTTTAACTATGTCACTTCAAGGGCATTCCAAACTTCACTAAAGGAATCATAAAAAAATGATACACTTTTTAAGAATAGTAATAATCAATATTATCATATTATTTTATCCTTTTGAGATTTCAAAATGCTTATAACTCACCAATTGACTACCAACAAGGGTCTTGATTAGATAGGCATGTCTTTTGTTTCATGAAATGATTCTTCTCAGATATGTCCACTAACTTCTAAGGGTTCTTATTTAAATTTTAAACCTCTTATTCCATATAAATTCTCATTCTATAAAACCTTATCTCACACCTCCACACCTTGTTTATCTTCCTTATCACCCTATAAATAGGGTTAGATTATATATATAGGGTTTCATTGTTCAAGGGACTATGTAATAAAGTGTTTAACATGTATCTTATATCTAAATGTATGAATTTTTTACCAATCACTAATATCTCCACCTACATTACTTTAAAACAACATAGTGCTCCATAGATACAAAGAATTCAACACAAAGACCTTATTCAATTCACCTTCCTTGGCATACGATAATATATAGGGCACCAACTTATGAAATAGGATACAGAATAAGTTATCTTTATTTTAGTTTCCTATATAATAAAAATATATATATGTAAATTTTAACCACATAATAAACCAATTACCTTATTTATTTCTAAAGAGATTTAGACTCAAGCTTTCAAATTTTATTTTTAGGCTTCTTCACCCAATTGACTCTCAATAGGTCAAAATTAAAATTTGAATCTTCCAAAAGATAATACATAATTTATAAAGGTATTTAAAACATAATAAAGGTTATCCAATCCTTTTACCAAGCTATAACATTCAAAAGTAATGAAAAATCACCCTTGACCTTTTGAAGCATTCTCCAAAAATGAGAATCTATAGGAAGGTGAAAACATATTAGAGTTATTGGACACCTGTATGATGATATGAGGTTAAAAAACCATTTTTAAATTTTATTTACCTGATTCAACTTGTATTCTCCCCTTCAAATGATCAAAAATCCAACTTTGCTCTTTATGCCTTTGATACTACCTGTGGGGTTTCAAGCTTACCTATGGGGTTTGCATGGAGTTTAGAGTGTGAAAAATCCTGAAAGGTTTTTTATATAATTAAAATCATCCTATTATTCTTTTAAAACACTTACATAAGCTTTTAACCCATTTTTATACCTTAAAACTCCAAGAAACATGCCTCCACCAATGATGACTATCATGAGACATGAAGGGGACTATGTATAAATATTGAGAACTAAAACTTGTAAAATTAAATTAAAAAGAGTATTGATATGTATATTATGTCATATGTACCAATAATAACAATTTTAAAATCTTTTGGATGCATATTTTGTCCTGTAGACCTTTTTGACCAAACTTTACCTTGAGCTGCCTGCTTGCTTCCTACATGCCTAAACTTGTATTTCTTAAAAACTTTACTTGAAAACTTGAATTTAATAAAATAAATATGTAAAATTATGTTTATAACATCTTATTATACCTTTTTAATACCTATCCAAGGCTTAAAATCCTCATCAACACTCAAAATTGACAAAAGCTTTGTTTGGTCTCCAATGGTTGCCAGTTGACTGCAAGAGGTCTATGTAAGAACAAAGAGTATTTTTAAAAAAATTATGACATTAATTATGGAATTATATTATTTTATGGATCATTTATACTGTTCTTACCAAATTTCATGCTTTGACTTGACTTATAAATGCCCCAAAATGGCCAATTCCTCTAAGGCTAGCTCTAATGTTGACCGTGATTACAAATGGGGTTGATTGTGATAAAAAAATGGTTACCCTTATAAAAAAACCTGAAAAATATTTTATATAGGTTTAATAGGTAATAATTAATCTCTCCACCTAATTTCAAGATTAGATCATATTTTGGCTTGTAGGCCCATTTTGCCAAAAGCTAGTGACATGTTGCCTGCTTGGTCAAGTTTCAAAACTGAGCTTCCTTCCCAAATTCATTGGTTGAGATATAATAAGTTGAATTAAATTTAAATATTTCATGAAAATCCTTTATATTATTGCACATTTAATTTGTTTTCCTTTACCCTGATGCAACCCTTCAAAATGTCTTCCCATCTTCCTTAACTTCTCTTGCTTGTTAACTTTCTCACTCTTGGATTCTTAAATTGTTCTTCTCTACCCTTAGGATCTAAATTGATATTACTCATACAATCACATCATACCATTCATCTTAAATTTACTCTTTTAATCTATCTCATACTATCTTCCAATAATCTTCAATGACCAAATCTCTTCATGCTTGAACTAGGTCCCTTACAGGGATTCTTCATTTAGGATAACCTTTATTAGGATTCTCACACTTATTATATGCCAATTCACAATATCCAAAATTATAAAACACCAAATTCACTTCTCAATCTCACCATTCATTATAACATCTAGTAGCCTTTGTACATTATCATTAAATCATAACTCCATGCCCATTTGGTATTCAACTTCAAATAGGGTTCTTGACTATTTTTCAACATAACTCACACATAATTTGTTTGTGTGTCACCTTGAAATTTTTTTTAGTGCTTCTTGATTTCATGATTCTTTGAAAACCATTCACCAAGGTTTTACTATTCCACATTGTCTATCGAAATCATGTTCTCTCCTCTTTGAAACTGTCATCATGCCTGGAACCTATCATTGTGATCAGAGACAAACATTATATGTCTAAAAGACTCCCTGTCATCCTTATTATTCTCTTGATGAACACTATTTTCTATAAAAACTATTTATCAATCATTAATTACAAACATACAAGTTATCCTGTCTTAGTTTTGGTCTTGCCAAAGATCTCATTCAATGTTGTGTTTTGCCTTCAAGGTTCTATCTCCAATCCTATCCTTCTCTAGGATCTTGGGCTTGATAGATTACTTCATATATATATTTGTTATTTATATCTTATAATCACTTATTTATATTATTTAAGTCTCTCATGACACTTACATTCATTTCCAAACTCACACAATTCATTCCATTCCTAAACTTCCTCTCTTGTTTTAATTAGCTTCTTGTTAGGTTGTTTTCTTAGGTATCAAATACCAAATATTAGTATAGGATTCAATGGATAAGTATTTTTTCTTGGTTGGTCTTATTTGACCCTATCACATTTTTCTTTACCTCTTCCAACTTCTCAAACACACTTGAACCTTCAATTTCACATATAAGGCTCATAAGGACAATCCTAGGCTTGTAGCCTTTTTTTATGCATTTCCTCTTTGTTTGGTCAAAATAGGAAATGTTTTAAATATTTAATCACATTTATATCCACCATATATCTACTTAAAACTGTGTGTAAAGTTTCATTTCGTAACTCCACACTTATAGCACACTTCCTTCGTAACCCATCTCTTCATTAGGCTTAATTATCCCTTAAACACACCCACAGGTATAAAAATCATACTATACACCCCCATTTAGATATATAACCTCTTGATTAACTTTATTCACATATAATTAGGTATTATTATAAAATTTTATCATTTTCCATAATTAAAACTTCCTAAAACATTAAAACCCTAATCTAGGGTTTCTCTTCCTCTATATAGGCCTGATAGCTTATATAATTCCATTCTTGAGTTTAATAAGGTTTAAAAGGACCTAAATACCACATTTAGGTATATTTTAACACCTTTATATCTATCCAAATTATTCATAATCCTTTTTCAATCCATCCAATACCCAAACACAATAAAATGCAATGGACTATGTACCTTTTTGGTTGATTATGTAAGGTTTTTAAGGGACTGTATACTTTTAATACATTATGTACCTCACTTGGGTCATTATTATGAATTATATCCTCATATTTGTCTCCATATTTCACCAACATACCCACCTATCATGTGATTAGATCCACACATCCCTTCAGTAGATAATATATGAATGAAGATAGGGGTTTCAATGCACATGTAGGATGTAAACAATTTGAGAACAATTACCAATCATTAAAAGGCTCTTATATTGATATATAAAACTTTCCCCATTCTCATATTCTACCAAATCAATGATAAACCATATGGTCTCAAATGAAATTCTCCATTTCTCGACATAAGAGAATACAAAACACATCAACTGTGAAAACAGGGTGTTATCCCCAAGCTGATTGTGTATTCAATAATTTATCATTTGGACACCACTATAATTAGGAATTTAAAACTCTCATATGGACACCATAATATTTTATATAAAGGATGCTATTGAATCAATAGTTTTAAACATTTGGATCTATTTGGTCCATGATACCCCTTGGCCAAGATTTAAAGCCACTTTGACCACCTGTAGGTGACCATTTAGGCCTAATTAGGCATAGATGGCCATCTATAGGTTGATTGTATTATTTTTTAATCCTCCAAAATTTCTCATCTCTCATGAACCAAAAACTTCTTCCTTGTTAGTGTCAAGATCCTTCCATTACCTATAGGCATGTAATTTAGCCTAATTATGCCTAGAGGGCTTAATAGGCTCTTTGACTAATTAGTAGCCTCATAAAGGATTTTTTACCCTTGGAACACTAGAAAAATCTTCAAACAAACCTTTCAAATGTCTTTAAACCCAATTCCAATGGCACTAGCTTTTAGCAATGTGTATATGGTTCACTTGGACTATTAGGCCTATTAGGCATTTTTGGCTTCTTAATGGCCTCCAAATGGTAAAATGACACTACCAACACATCCATATGGGCGGATAATGTCTAGTAATAGGTTATTGGCCTCCCATCTAGCCTGATCGATAAACCCACCATGCATTTTGGGCTCAAGAATGCCCTTCCCAATACAAGAAAGATGATTTTTATCCTAACTTTAGGCATGCATAAAACCAAAACTATAAGTCATATGGAGAAACCATAATATCCTTATTATGCATGGGAATCCATATAATTTGACCCCAAATATATTATGAATCAACTCTATGATAAATGCATGGCAAAAGTTGCAGTAATGGGTCATAAAATGTAACTTTTTGGCAGTGAAGAGACAACTTGTTAACCTCCAACTAGAATTTTTGCCTCCAAGACCTACAGGTGAAAATACATCACTTAGAGCATGTATATATATGAAAATTACATGGGCTCAAATGATCATGACATCTAATTACACTTGTAAGTGCATTATTACTACTCTTCAAGAGAATGAAAACACTGATAATACATATTATCAATGTTAAAGATACGGTCCAAGAACTCCATTTTTGGTGCTTATTGGATGAAAAATGGCACCAAAAACATATATAAATGGGTGGATAACATCCATAAGTAGGTTATTTTTCTCATAATACTATCTTGGTCAATAAACCCACCACCCATTCCTGGCTCAAGAATGCCCTTCTTAATATAAGAAAGATGTTAATTTTTAGCCTAACATCAGTCATGCATAAAACCAAAACTGTAAGTCATATGAAATAATTTTAAGATACATAATATGCATGGGAAATATCTTTAATTTCACCTTTAATCTAGTCTAAATAACCTATAATATCAATCCATGGTAGAAGTTGTAGTAAGGGGTCCTAAAATACAACTTTTTGGCAATGAAGAGACAACTTGTTGAACTCTAACTAGCATTTTTGCCTTCGATACTCACAGGTGAAAATCCATCACTTTAGTGACATATATGTAGGAAAATTACATGTTCTCCAATTATTTTGACATCTCATTCTACTTGTAAGTGCATTTTCACTATTGTTCAAGAGCATAGAAACATTAATAATAAATGTTGTCAAAGTTGAAGCTATAATCCAAGAACTCCATTTTTGGTGTTTTTTCACTAAAAATAGGAATTTAAAACATATTTAGATGGGTATATAATGTCCATTACTACGTTCTTATCCTCCCATCTAGCCTGGTCGACAAATTCATAATCCATTTTGGGCTCAAGAATGCCCTTCCCAATACATGAAAGATGTTTTTTAGCCTAACTTCAGGAATACATAATACCATAAGTATAAGTAATATGGAGTAATCATAAGATCCATAATATACATGGTAAATCCCTCTAATTTTACCTTTAATCTATTTTTAATCACCTCTAAGAGCAATCCATGGTAGAAGTTGCAGTAACGGGCCCTAAAATGTAATTTTTTGGCAATGAAGAGATACTTGTTGACCTCCAACTAGAATTTTTACCTTCAAGACCTAAAAGTGTAAATAAATAAATTTTATCATGTATATATAGGCAAATTACACATGATAAAATGACCCTGACATCTAATTTCACCCGCAAGTGCATTTTCACTACTATTCATCAACATGAAAACACTGAGAATAAATGTTATCAAAGTTGAAGCTACGATATAAGAACTCTATTTATGGTGATTTTTGGCTGAAAAGTAACACTGCCAACACATTAAAAGGGGAGGCTAACATTTAATACCAGGTTCTTGGCCTCTCATCTGGCTCAGTCAACAAACCCACCACCCATTTTGGGCTCAAAAATGTCATTCCCAATACAAGCAAGATGTTGATTTTTAGCCTAACTTTAGGCATGCATAAAACCAAAATTATGAGTCTTATGTATGAACCATAAGATCCTTCCTATGAATGGTAAATCCCTATAATTACACCTTGAATCTAGTCTGAGTCACCTCTAAGAGTAATCTATGGTAGAAGTTGTAGTAATGGGTCCTAAAATGCAATTTTTTGGTAGTAAAGAGATAACTTGTTGACCTCCACCTAGCATTTTTGCCTTCGGGACCGACATATATAAATTCATTGATTTAATCACATCTATATAGGTAAATTACATGTTCTGCTATTAATTTGACATCCAATTCCACTTTCCAGTTCATTTTCACTATTATTTAGGAGCATGGAAATACTGACAATAAATGTTGTCAAAGTTGAAGTTACAACCTAAGAACTCCATTTCCAGTGCTTGTTGGCTAAAAAATAGCACTAATAACACATCTAGAGGTGTAGATAATGTCTAGGACTATGTTATTAGCCTACCATTTAGCTCGGTCAACAAATCAACCACCCATTCCAGGCTCAAGATTGCCCTTCCCAATACAAGAAAGATGTTGATTTTTATCCTAACTTCAGGCATGCATAAAACCAAAACTATAATTTATATGGATGAACCATAATATCCCTCTTGTGAATGGGAAAACCCTATAATTTCACCTTGAATATATTTTGAATCACCTCTAAGCAATCCATGGTAGAATTTGCATTAATAGGTCCTAAAATGTAATTTTTTGACAGTAAAGAGATAACTTGTTGACCTCCAACTAGCATTTTTACCTCTGAGACCCACATGTGTAAATCCATCACTTTAAGCACATCTATATAGGTAAATTACACATTCTCCAATTACTATGACATCTAATTCACACCTACAAGTACATTTTCACTACTCTTAAAGAATGTCATACCAATGAAAATATGTAAATCACTAAAAAGTGTGTTTATTTTGTGTGTAACATTGGTATGTAATGCCACTTGAGGAAATTTTAATACATTTTGTTTAGCAATAATATATGTAGATCATTCTAAATAAGGAAATTTATGTGTTTGGAAGGATACAAGGAGAAAGAGACTTATCATGAGTAATTGTTTAGGAGCGTGAAAACACCAAATACTTTTTGTAAGCTTCTCTTAACTTAAAGAATATGAGATTTTATACTAATGGTGTTAACCACATAAATGTAGAATCTTATTAGGCACCACTAACCTACAAAAAAATGTTAGTAAGTAATTGTTGGCCAATTTTGGCCCACATATGAAGCTCTTGCATGGTTTGGTAAATCAATGGATCAAAAGTATTTAGGATAGGTATAAAGTGTTGCAGAGACCTATGGAATGTCAAGAGTGTTTAGATCAATTGTGTAAATGCAAGGGATCCATCTGGTTCTTCATTGTGTTCTTATAGGCATCTTGGGTTTAGTGGCATAATTTTGAGTAGGCACTTTGTTAACATCACCCTTTCCACATGTGGATGAGTCAAATAAAATTGGTCATATGGGTTTGTTCACATTTATTCCAAGTTTGTGTGCCAAGTTTTAGTCCTCCACCAAAGCACATCAAAATTTATGAAGATCCAAAGTTGGCCTCTCATCTAAACTTTTATATTTTTACATAGCCATTTTTAAAAGAAATTTAAATAGAGCCAAGTGAGCATCCTGACAAGGCCATATCTCACATGTGTGGCAGTTATAAGGGAAAGTGGTCACATGGTTTTGTTTATTTTGGTTCCTAATTACTATGCACCAAGTTTTAGGTCCTTCACCTAAGTAGAAATTAATTTATGCATGATCAAATTTGGCTCCTTAATTAAATTTCACTAAGTTTCCCATAGCCATTTTTGAGCCAAGACATCACACATGATCAAATGGACCAATCAATTTGTGCATTTAATATCTTCACTTAGAAGGCTCTCAAAACTAATGGATCAAATGGGTTCATATTTTTTGGTAAGAAGAACATCTCATGAAATTTTGGTTCCTCTATGATTCTTGTACTTCAATATCCAAGCCTTTAAAGTTGATCAAAATAGACCCATAACATAAGACATTCACACTAACATCAAAATAAAGCTTGGGCAAAAATTCTATCTATGCTTAAATTTAACAGTCTGTGGGATGTCAGTTATGTTATATGGGACACCAAATTATGGTCACACGATCATTAATGATGGTCACATAAATATCATTTTATAAGATTGAGGACATCAATTTTAAGATAATGAAATAGTTTTTGGCATTCAAACAATGTGATCCTAGTTGATCTAATGGTCTGGATTCGATCATACTTTTAGATC